>LR812519.1:70439267-70529267 GCA_903798195.1 Danio kyathit
AAAAGAAACAATGCTAATCAAAAGGATAAGAGTCGGCTCACTATAAGAACAAACATGATTGATTTTATTTTATTTAATATTTTTGCATTTATGAGGAAAAAGTGTCGTTATGGATGTGAAATTTCCATTTGTGTGACTTTGGTAAATCAAATATAATAGTTTGAAAACATTGACAGAGACATTTTTGACTATTTCTAAAGTACTGTAAAATACTTGCTTACACAAAAAAAAGCAGAAACAGTTTCCGTATTTTGGTGAAAACTTAATTTTTTTTATGGCAAGGTTGACATTTGCATGGAATTGCTCATATATATTATAGAATAATGTTTAATATTCCAAATATTATGAGATATTTCTAAGCACGAATTAAGACACAAGCTTACTGGGCACTGGACCAGAACATTTAAAGTGTGTATTATTTCTTAGAAATTATCATTAGCAGTAAAAGTAGCAAAAAAAAGAAAGCAAAAATGTTTATTTCAAATGTTTATTTCATTCTCCACTTGTTCCAAACCTGTTTGAGTTTTTTCTTCTGTTCAACACAAAGAAAGTTATTCTGAAAATGCCGGGGGAAAAATAGCAATTGACTTCCATAGTATTTTGTGTTCCTTGTTTTGTGTTCAGAAGAAAAAAGAAACTTTACATTTTAGAAAGTTTAAAATCCCTTGAGTATGAGTAGATGATGAGGAAATTTTTATTTTTGTGTGAACAACTGATAAAATCAAAATAACAAAATGTTGACTGCCATTTCAAATAATTCAAATCAATAAAATCTGACAACACTGTTATCATAGATTTATTTTCTTCAGCTTATATCAGACAGGTTCATTAAATGTACACTGTATGTAGGGTATTCTAAAAGATAAACTGATGTTCCAGTGCTCCAATTGTTGTAATGTTACAATTAGGGCTGCACAATATATTGTTTCAGCATCGATATCGCAATGTGCGCATCCGCAATAGTCACATCACAAGATATGCAATGTTGAGTCTGAATTAGTTTGCTGGTCAATAGTTGACCAGGAGCTACAGAATGTTTAAATTCTGTATTTATAATGGAAAAAATATGGAAATATGGAAAAAATAAAATAAAAACTCTAATATATATATATATATAGTTGAAGTCAGAATTATTAGCCCCTCAGAATTATTAGCCCCTCTGTTTATTTTTCCCCCAATTTCTGTTTAACGGAGAGAAGATTTTTTTCAACACATTTCTAAACATAATAGTTTTAATAACTCATTTCTAATAACTGATTTATTTTATCTTTGCCATGATGACAGTAAATAATATTTTACTAGATATTTTTCAAGACACTTCTATACAGCTTAAAGTGACATTTAAAGGCTTAACTAGGTTAATTAGGTTAACTAGGCAGGTTAGGGTAATTAGGCAAGTTATTGTATAACGATGGTTTGTTCTGTAGACTATCGGAAAAATATATAGCTTTAAAGGGCTAATAATTTTGACAGTTTAAAAAACTGCTTTTATTCTAGCCGAAATAAACCAAATAAGACTTTCTCCAGAAGAAAAAATATTATCAGACATACTGTGAAAAATTCCTTGCTCTGTTAAACATCATTTAGGAATATTTAAAAAAGAAAAAAAATTCAAAGGGGGGCTAATAATTCTGACTTCAACTGTATATATATATAGATATATAATTTGTGTATTGTTTCTAGTCCAAATATCTTCATTTCAAAGCAAAAACAAGGTTATTTTACTTACCCCACTGGCCAATATTTGTTTGTTTTAAGGAAAAACTCTTAATTTTGACTTATTTCTTCTGAAGGTGGAAACAAAACTATATTTTTACTTGCTGTAAGAATGTTTTGATATTTGTACTAGAAATGAGACCAACTGTCTCATTGTGATTATTCAATTTCTGTAGCTGAATACTATTAGACTCATTAGAAAACCACCAAATAGTGGTATTCAGTCTATCTTGTGAAACGAAACAATATTACGAAAACAAAATATCGTAATATCAGTTTTCCAATATCATGCAGCTCTAGTTCCAATTATTCTAATGTTCCAATTGTTCCATTTTTTCAGTCATTCCAATTGTTCTCACGTTCCAACTGTTCTAATATTCCAATTGTTGTAATGTTCCAATTGTTCCAAATTCTACAACTACAATCTATAGCAAGGGTGGGCAAACTCAGTCCTGGAGGGCCGGTGTCCTGCACAATTTAGCTCCAACTCTAATCAAACACACCTGCTTATAGATTTCTATTGATCTTGAAGACACTGATTAGCATGTTCAGGTGTGTTTGTTTAGTGTTGGAGCTAAAGTCTGCAGGACACCGGCCCTCCAGGACCGAGTTTGCCCACCCCTGATCTATAGCATGCATTCTTTACGCATGTGTGTTCGTGTAATCTTTCTTAGTTTGTTTGCCAGTTAGCTGGAAATAGAAAAAGTCATCCAGGACTTCACCGATCTTTCTAAATTTGTGTTCAGCACACTCAGCTTGACACCACACACACACGCTGACCATGGCAGTCTCTTTCCTGGCCTGCCGCTGTCTCTCAGCACGGATCTCTGCCTCTATGGCTTCTCTGATGGCAAGTTTACAGGCCCTCTGACAGATCTCCGTCAGGTCTGCTCCCGAGAAACCTTCTGTAATCTTGGACAGATACATCAGATCTACATCCTGAGGAACACACACAGTCATGTATCGCGTTTAGATGCATCTGCTGTAGGTAAGTGTTATGTGCGTGTGTGTTTGAAGGACCTTAGCGACTGGAGACTTGCGAAGGTTGGCGCGCAGGATGGCAGTGCGGGAGGCCATGTCAGGCAAAGGGATATAAATAAGCTGATCTAAACGACCAGGCCTCAGAATGGCAGGATCAATGATATCAGGCCTGTTGAGACAAACAGGATGAGTTACAATTGATTCAACGCATCACCTCCTTAACTTGAGTCATTTTATCCACTGTTAACAAACGAATAAATCAAGCACTGCCCTACTTTTCAGGATCGTTTCAAGTCACAATAGAGTAAAAAACGACAATCTTAAATTTGGTTTCACGCCGACTTTAATACAAGTGCATCTTTTTTTGTACCTGTTGGTGGCACCAATGATAAAGACGTTCTTCTTGTTGGTCATCCCATCCATTTCTGTCAAGATCTGGTTGATGACTCTGTCAGCCGCACCTCCTGCATCTCCAGCTCCGCCTCCTCGTGCTTTAGCAATAGAGTCCAGCTCATCAAAAAACAGAATACACGGAGCCGCCTGCCGTGCCTGTCAGACCAATCAAATGTGTGAGAATCAGGGTCTGGTTTAATCAGTTCCACAAGTGAGAGTTTGGAATTTAGACTGCTTAATGAATGGAACATGAACACCGGAACTACCAGAATTCCATAACTACTAGAATTACTATAGTGGTCATTTTGACCATTCGCATATAAGACATCATATTGTCACGTCATATTTACATTCAAAGCTTCTATTGAGATATTAAAATTAAGCTTTTACATATTTAATAATGCCATTACCCTAAAAATACAATCTTTTTGGTAATGCAGTCTATAAATGTGCAGTTAAGCTACTAGACTACCTGCGACTTTCCACATCTCACTTTTATTTTCAATGTCTCAAGCAGGGAAAAAGGCTTTTTTGCAGCACTGAATATGCTGTTTTAAAAGACATATCTGAAGTAAACTTATGTTTTTGCTATCAGAAAGTTATGTTTATGTTAGTAGGAAGTCACTAGACAACAGAGGCATACAGTATATATTCAAAGTCACAGGGAAAAGTAGCAGACCCTGAAATGCATACAGTCATTTTGATCGCTGTGGTAATTAAAGGTAGAAATAATCAACTCTTTTGTGTTCTGTAATTTTAATAAAATAACAATGTTAGAAAGAAATATGCACATATTTAGGAGAGACAGGGTATATAGATATGTGGGTTTTATTTCAACAACGTCATTAAATTACAAAATTAAAAACAGTCAAAATGACTGCCTTGGTAGTTGTTCTAGTGTTAAAACCCATTTAAAACTCATTCCACTCACCTAATTACATACATATTTAAACAGAAATTGGGGAAAAAAATAAACAGGGGGGCTAATAATTCTGACTTCAAGCCCACCTGAATTATTTGCCCCCCTATTTATTTTTTCCCCAATTTCTGTATAACGGAGAGCAGATTTTTTTTCACCTCATTTCTAAACATAATAGTTTTAATAACTCATCTCTTATAACTGATTTATTTTTATCTTTGCCATAATGACAGCACATAATATTTGACTAGATATTCTACAAGCTAGCTACTAGTATTCAGCTTAAAGTGACATTTAAAGGCTTAACTAGGTTAATTAGGTTAACTAGGCAGGTTAGGGTAATTAGGCAAGTTATTGTATAACAATGGTTGTTCTGAAGACAGTCGGAAGAAAAGTTAAAGGGGCTAATAATTTTGACCTTAAAATGGTTCATAAAAAATTTAAAACTTATTTTATTCTAGCCGTAATAAAACAAATAAGACTTTCTCCAGAAGAAAAAATATTATCAGACATACTGTGAAAATTTCCTTGCTCTGTTAAACATCATTTAGGAAATATTTAAAAAAAGAAAAAAAAATCAAAAGGGGGCTAATAATTCTGACTTTAACTGTATATATATATATATATATATATATATATATATATATATATATATATATATATATATATATATATATATATATATATATATAAATACATAGGATAAAATCAACATGTTGCTTTTGTAATATTATTAAAGTCTGTGTGACGCGGAGGTTGTTGCAGATGTTCATTTTAGTATGGCTCCTCTTCTCGTCGTACTAATGGTTTAAGGGGCGTGGCTAAGCATATTTTGTCCAATCAGAAAATGACTGCCATTCCAGAGCAGAAGTCAGATTTTTAATTAAAGATTACCAAAACTAACTGTTTTTCAGTGGATTGACTAAAAACACACTTTAAGGTTAACAATGTGCGCTAACAAAATAAACATCGTAAATTTAGACTTTATGCTGACTTTGCATATGACGCAGTGTTGTTACTGTGACACTGTAAATTATGTTTTTACACTATCAACTGTAAAGTGGGGGTAGTCAGTAAGATTTTTTGGATTTTTTAATTTAGCAATGAAGCATTCAGTTGGTTTAAGAATAACAAAGACATTAATAATATTACAAAAGATGTCTATTTCAGTCTTTTTCAAATTCCAATTTTTCAAATGTTTTCACACACCAAAAATATTAAGCATGTTTTTTTCAATATCGACAATAAATAGAAATGTTTCTTAATCATCCTAAAGAACCATTTGACACTGAGAAAAATGCTGTTGAAAATTGTGCTATTCTATTAAATGATTACATTACATTTATAACAGATAAAAAAATAACAAGCAAAAATGTAAATAACATAAACCATTTACATTTAAAATGCCTGTTATTACCAAATATAAATGACATTCAGTCTTGGTCAGTGGATGTTCTTTAATATTTAACCAATTCTTTCAGACAGCTTTTACTTCACCTTATCAAACACATCTCTGACGTTTGCCTCTGATTCACCAAACCACATGGTGAGCAGCTCCGGGCCTGCAATCAATAAAATATGTAACAGATTACACACACACAAATACTCTCATGTTCAGGCAAAGCATTTTAACTTCACTTTCTCACACAAAACACTCACACACACACACACACACACATTCATACCTTTGATGGACACAAAGTTGGCCTGGCATTCATTGGCAATGGCTTTAGCTAGCAGGGTTTTTCCGCAGCCTGGGGGACCATAAAACAAAACCCCTCGAGACGGAGTCATTCCGAACTTCAGAAATTTATCAGGATACTCCACGGGATACTTAACACAGAGATAAGGTCAATGAGAGAGAGAGCTAATGATCATTTTTTATATAGAATAGCCCTGAAATTCATTCATTCATTCATTCATTTTCTGCCGCTTTTCCGGGGCCGGGTCGCAGGGGTAGCAGTCTTAGGAGAGAACCCCAGACTTCCCTCTCCCCAGACACTTCCTCCAGCTCCTCCGGGGGGATCCTGAGGCGTTCCCAGGCCAGCCGAGAGACATAGTGCCTCCAGCGTGTCCTGGGTCTTCCCCGAGGCCTCCTCCCGGTGGGACAAGCCTGGAACACCTCCCTAGGAAGGCGTTCAGGAGGCATCCGAAACAGATGCCCGAGCCACCTCAACTGACTTCTCTCGATGTGGAGGAGCAGCGGCTCTACTCCGAGCTCCTCTCGAGTAACAGAGCTCCTCACCCTATCTATAAGAGTGCGCCCTGCCACCCTTCGAAGGAAACTCATTTCAGCCGCTTGTATCCGAGATCTTGTCCTTTCGGTCATGACCCAAAGCTCATGACCATAGGTGAGAGTAGGAACGTAGATTGACCGGTAAATCGAAAGCTTTGCCTTTCGGCTTAGCTCCTTCTTCACCACGACGGACCGGTACATCGACCACATTACTGCTGCCGCTCCACCAATCCGCCTGTCAATCTCACGTTCCATCCTTCCCTCACTCGTGAACAAAACCCCGAGATACTTGAACTCCTCCACCTGGGATAAGGACTCTCCTCCAACCTGGAGATGGCAAACCACCTTTTCCGGTGGAGCACCATGGCCTCGGACTCCTGAAATGAAAACTCTAAATGCTCTTTTGGCCATAAAACAAAATTAAAAATGCTTTGTAATGATGATTTATTTTTTTATTAAGTAATATAAAATAATTCTGTAAGACTTTTTGCATTTAATGGGGACCAGTCCCCTACAGAACCATCCCAAATCAATCTAAAATGATAAGCTCTTTTCAAATAGAGCTATTCAAGTCATGTGGTAAAATTATATTCACATTTTTGTTATCTGCATTGGCATTAACATCCATTTTTCCAATATTATACTGTCCTAGTTAGTGGATTACCTGCACAAGCTCTTGTAACTCCCGCTTGACCTCATCGAGTCCTCCAATGTCCTCCCAGTTCACCTGAGGAACCTCCACGACTGTCTCCCTCAGAGCAGAAGGGTTACTCTGACTTAGAGCCCACTGAGAGACAGAAAACCACAGATACAATCCCCACCAGAGGTCAAAATCACACATAAGATTGTACATTTCAGCAACTTCTCGTAGAGAGAGATCAGATTAAATGGAAAGCAAATTAAGACTTCTGCTTTTTGTTGTTGGATGGAAATTTCTAGAGAGGCTGTTTTAAAACAGATCTCAGCTATAAGCAAGATTACATCATCTCTATTTTTTTCAAGATTTGGAGTATAAAAATGACCCAGAAATTTATTTAAAAAAAAGAAAAAACATCTAAGTAATAACACCAGTAAAACCCACTGTACATCTTTAGGGACAATACTTAACCATATGTGATGGAAGGTAAAATATTTCCGATGAAGGTAAAGCTGACCTTGAAGTCATCCATTGTGACGGCCAGTGAGTTGAGGAGATCTGCATCGATGCTGTCGTCCTCCAGATCAATTAAGGTCATCTTTTTGCGGATGGCCTGTAGTGCTGCTTCTGAACACAGAGCGGCCAGATCTGCTCCCACATGCCCATGTGTTTCAGCAGAGATCTACCATAAAGAGAAACACACAGATAAAATAGCCAACACGAATTAGGTCTGTCATCTGTCTCTCATTCTTACTTGTTCCAGATCCACATCTTCTGACAGCTTCATGTTCTTAGTGTGAATCTGTAAAATTTCCAGCCTGCCAGTGGAGTCGGGGATGCCGATGTCAATCTCTCGATCAAAACGTCCTGCACAAAAGAGCCAACAAAACATTTACTACTGAATAATCAGTGGAATATTTATTTGTGAATGCAAAATATTAGAGCTTTGGTGAAAAATTGATTGAGAAATTTATTTAGCAATTTCCTGAATGCATTGAAATTCTCTATTGGATCAATTCTGAACTTAGTTTTTAACAGCAGATGGCGCTGTATGCTTCATAAACAGCAGTACCCTACTTGCATCCAATTTCTTACAAATACCATAGGAAAGGTTTAAGCAAAGAATGTTTATCATGAGCTGTGTTTACATTAATCTATGGAAAAGCTGAAGTGCGATTACATCTGACCACTTACATGTCTTGCACAAGCTATTTTTTTCTCATGAGCATTTTAATGTATAGATAAAACTATCCTGGAGCACCATCTGCTGTTAAAAACTAACCTAGAATGTTGTCTGCTGTTAAAAACTAGCCTACAGCATCATCTGCTGTTATAAACTAGCCTAGAGGGCCATCTGCTTTAAAAACTAACCCAGAGCACCACCTGCTGTTCAAAAGAAACCTAGAGCATCATCTGCTGTTATAAACTAGCCTAGAGCACCATTTGCTGTTCAAAAGATACCTAGAGTGCCATCTGCTGTTATAAACTAGCCTAGAGCACCATCTGCTGTTATAAACTAGCCTAGAGCGCCATCTGCTGTTATAAACTAGCCTAGAGCGCCATCTGCTGTTATAAAGTAGCCTAGAGCACCATCTGCTGTTATAAACTAGCCTAGAGCGTCATCTGCTGTTATAAACTAGCCTAGAGCGTCATCTGTTGTTATAAACTAGCCTAGAGCGCCATCTGCTGTTATAAACTAGCCTAGAGCGTCATCTGTTGTTATAAACTAGCCTAGAGCGCCATCTGCTGTTATAAACTAGCCTAGAGCGTCATCTGTTGTTATAAACTAGCCTATAGCGCCATCTGCTGTTATAAACTAGCCTAGAGCGCCATCTGCTGTTATAAACTAGCATAGAGCGTCATCTGTTGTTATAAACTAGCCTACCGCCCCATCTGCTGTTATAAACTAGCCTAGAGCACCATCTGCTGTTCAAAAGAAACCTAGAGCGCCATCTGCTGTTATAAACTAACCTAGAGCACCATCTGCTGTTCAAAAGAAACCTAGAGCGCCATCTGCTGTTATAAACTAGCCTAGAGCGTCATCTGTTGTTATAAACTAGCCTACAGCCCCATCTGCTGTTATAAACTAGCCTAGAGCACCATCTGCTGTTCAAAAGAAACCTAGAGCGCCATCTGCTGTTATAAACTAGCCTAGAGCACCATCTGCTGTTCAAAAGAAACCTAGAGCGCCATCTGCTGTTATAAACTAGCCTAGAGCATCATCTACTGATATAAACTAGCCTAGAGCACCATCTGCTGTTCAAAAGAAACCTAGAGCGCCATCTGCTGTTATAAACTAGCCTAGAGCACCATCTGCTGTTCAAAAGAAACCTAGAGCGCCATCTGCTGTTATAAACTAGCCTAGAGCATCATCTACTGATATAAACTAACCTAGAGCACCATCTGCTGTTATAAACTAGCCTAGAGCACCATCTGCTGTTCAAAAGATACCTAGAGCGCCATCTGCTGTTATTAACTAGCCTAGAGCACCATCTGCTGTTCAAAAGATACCTAGAGCGCCATCTGCTGTTATAAACTAGCCTAGAGCATCATCTGCTGTTATAAACTAGCCTAGAGCATCATCTGCTGTTATAAACTAGCCTAGAGCACCATCTGCTGTTATAAACTAGCCTAGAGCATCATCTCCTGTTATAAACTAGCATAGAGTGTAATTTGATGTTAAAAACTAACCTACAGGGCCATCCATCTGCTGTTCAAAAGAAACCTAGAGCGCCATCTGTTGTTATAAACTAGTGTAGAGCGCCATCTGCTGTTTAAAATTAACCTAAAGCACCATCTGCTATTATAAGCTACCCTATAGCGCCTTCTGCAGTTTTAAATTAAGCTCAGAATCGATTCAAGTGAGAACTGCGGTGCATTGTGGACATCTCAGAAGCAATGCAGATTCAATTTCTCAAACAAATTCTCACCACAACTCTACAAAATAGCATTAGCCTAAAAGTCTGTTAAATTCGCATATACACACCAAAACGCCGAAGAGCAGCATCCACACTGTTGGGCCTGTTTGTAGCTGCCATTACGACAACATGAGCGCGCTGTTTCAGGCCGTCCATCAGCGTGAGCAACTGAGAGACGATCCTCCGCTCAACCTCACCGTGAGTCTAAAGAGGCGACATGAGCATTAATCGAATGCCAAACATCAGACAGGACACTCTTACAGCTCATAAAGTATCTCTTCTCCTCACCTTCTCACGTTTCGGAGCAATAGCATCCAGCTCATCGATGAAGATAATAGCAGGGGCGTTCTTTTCAGCCTCCTCGAAAGCTTTTCTCAGGTTGCTCTCAGACTCGCCTGCAAGCTTACTCATGATTTCAGGACCTGAGATACAAATATAACATGAAGGTGTAGAAATACACAGCAAAAGTGTTACTGATATGATAGATGGCCAAATAATATAATATACATTAATGATCCACTTGTATTACTGTGAAAATGAAGAAAAGTTCTAAGTCCCGCCTTCCAGTCATAATAGCTAATTTATAGCCAAGCTGTTATTTTGGGGGAGGGGCTTTTTACAGATTCTCTTAATCAATTGTTTATTATGGTAATCCCTGCCATTTGGTGACTACTGCATGCATTCATTGCTTTTGACAGTATTGTTTATATATTACGTCCTTCAGTGTCATCTTGTCTTTGCTCTGGGTTTTGTCCTTTGGGTATTTCTTACAGCATCCTCTGGTTTAGAGATGCACGATATTGGAAAAGTCCAACCAGGCTCATTCTGAAATCGTAGTCCCATGGACGTTTCTGAAGACCGCAAAATATGTCCCGGGAGGTACGTATTTTTGCAGTTTTTGTTTTCGCAAGAGGCCGCTGTGTGCGCATTTTCGTATGTTAAATGTCTCTCGCGAGTGCCATTCGCGCCCGCGCTGTTCTCACGTAAACCCACCAGAGGCCACTGTTGACCTACAGTCTGTCTTTCTGTCTGACTGAATGATTGACTGGGCGACCGGCCAATTGACTGACCCACCCTCCTCCTTCCCTAAAACCCAACCAATTTTATCGATTGACCCGCCCACCCACATACTTCCCTAAACCCAACCAACGGTTTACAAAAGCCATCCAGAAAAAGAAAAGCCCTCGTCTGATTTTTACCACATTTTCGGATTTTACCACATTCTCAGCCTGTTGTTCACTCGATCATTTTATTTTTTTGGATTCTGTTTTTATCTTACCTGATTTCTGGATTTCTGGTCGTCGTCGTGGTCAACTCCTCTCTGCGTCTCAAGTCCACCGACATACATGACGAGCTAATGGGATAATCTGGTTGCGGTGGGAAAGGCCTCCACACGAAGGTAAGCGGTCAGCCGGTAAGCGCCAAAAGGAACAGCGTCATACCGCCCCGTAGTGTTCGCTTAAAAAAATTAAATGCAGCCAAATGTACCTCCGGCTACATAATTTGCGATCTCCAGAAACGTCCATGGGACTACGTTTTCAGTGTGAGCCTGGGTTGGAAAAATCTGATATTGGGATATTTAATTTTTCTGCTATAAATATTGCAATGTACACAGTTGACAAGATGGTTTGATTTGACAGTTTTTCGGGGAATCTAACAGTATTATCACTTACTATTATATTACTAACAGTATCTAACAGGTGTAAATTGAATAATCACAATGCAAAAAGTCTTGTTTCTAGTCCAGATATCTACAAATTCTTGTAGATCAAGTAAAAATATTGTTTTGTTTTTGCCTTCAGGAGAATTAAGTCAAAATTAGGAGATTTTTCTTTAAAACAAGCTCAGTTATCTGCCAATGGGGTGAGTAAAATAATCTTATTTTTACTTTGTAAAGTAGGTATTTGAACTACAAACAAGACAGAAATTCTAAGTTTTATGCATAAATTTTATAAATAAATACAATTAATCTTTGTTACACCTCCAAAGATACTTTTTTGTGCCCAAACTCTCTTGAAAGGCTCAGTCAAAGACCTTAAAAACACATGCAAATGATAAACTTTCACTCTGTTATAGTTAAACTAAGCAGTGACTCTACAAACCACATGCATTCTGTGGCTCCTGGTCAATAGTAACTCAGACTCAACATTGCAGATCTTGTGATTATACTATTGCAGATGCGTACCTTGCAATTTCAATTTTTGCAACGTACGCATCTGCAATAGGTTACCATTTAAACAGCCATAACGAACCTGCCAATCTTTGTGCATGCATAGTAGCTGGAACAAACTGGAAATAGACGTAATTAAGGATTAAACAACAAATGTTATGGGATCGGTCACTTCAAAGTGTGTTGCTGCTTTGAGATATGCCATTTAATTGAGATCAGATTTGAGATTTCAGGATTCCCCCATTCATTTATATAGGACTTGGTTGTTGGATGGTGCAAGTACGACAGCCAAGTGAACAAACTTTCCTTGAAATGGGCCTTGTTTTGGCTCATTGATGATGCAATATGGTCTCCCAGTCCTGTCCCGTTCAAAATAATTTCTAACAGCTATCTTTTGTGATTTTAAGAAAAAAAAAAAAACATATGATTTGACTGGAAATCCAATGAAGTATTTTAAAAGTCAATGTTTTTTCAGTTCATTCTGTTGTGTTTACAGACTTCTGTTCTTGCAGGGCAGTAAACGCTCACAGACTGCGGTTTTAAGTGTGTGAATGTACCATTGATGAGAAAGAAGAAAGCTCCCGTCTCATTGGCCACAGCACGAGCCACCAGCGTCTTGCCTGTTCCAGGCGGACCATACAGGAGAATCCCTCTCGGCGGCTGAAGACAACAGTGATGGTGAGTGATTTCATTTATTTACAGTAAACATATTTCTGCCAAGTGCTCTGAATGTCAAAGTGAAGTATTTCAACCAAGTGTGGGAGAAACAATGACAATTACAACAGCTCAGCCACTGTTCAGATGGTGTATTTCAAGACATTTGTCAGGTGTTGTCCTCAAACTGCTCCTGTCTCATACAGAAATCTGACATATGACCATATATATAAGCTAATATATACAAACAATTATGTACATATCTGCAATTCCAATAGTTGAAAAAAACATGTAAATGGCCATTCTGTAATGTTTTGCATTGCATATATGACAAATGTTTTGTATATGTGAAATCCAAACATGAACTTGTATGTCATATATGTAATTTGCATATATGATCATATATTAGATTTCAATATGGGGACTATCTAGGACTATCTCTAGGACTATAGTTTCTTCCACATCTCCTTCAAAGCCTTCAGTTGTGTTTTGATGTGATTTGTGACTGTTGTAGCTGTGAAATAACTCAAATCATTCAGCGTAGTGACATGGAGCCGTAATGCGCTCAAAACCTGCCGGAACTACTTTAACTGTGCGTTTATCTGACAATAACGGCACACCTTAGAATGATCATCAGCCAATCAGAGTAAAGCACATTTATACTCTGTAGTATAAACATAGACAATACAGTATGTTTAATAAATGAGAAAAAGGTGTTTGTTGACTCTTGCCTTCACTCCGATGGCTTTGAACAGGGCCGGGTGTCTGAGCGGCAGCTCCACCATCTCTTTAATCTGAGCCAGCTGTTTCCGACAGCCTCCGATGTCATCATAGCCGATGTCATTCAGACTCTCCTCCTCATCCTGACAACATCAACATACTGTATGACATCAAGCCGAAATGGAGAAGCTCAGCAGGTATGATGAAGTCACACACACACACTTACCTCTCGTTTGATTGGTTCTCCCTCACAGTGGATTATGGTATCTGGGGCAACTATGCAGTGTGGGTTGGGGTCTGTTTCTACCACTTTAAACTCCACCCCTCTCATGCCTCCTCTGACCAGGAAAATATCACCTTCAGAAACCATGAAAAACTTTGTCAACATTTTTAGTACATTATGAAGTTTGTTTTACATTTTTTAAAATACAGGGAGTGCAGAATTATTAGGCAAATGAGTATTTTGAACACATCATCCTCTTTATGCATGTTGTCTTACTTCAAGCTGTATAGGCTCGAAAGCCTACTACCAATTAAGCATATTAGGTGATGTGCATCTCTGTAATGAGAAGGGGTGTGGTCTAATGACATCAACACCCTATATCAGGTGTGCATAATTGTTAGGCAGCTTCCTTTCCTTTGGCAAAATGGGTCAAAAGAAGGACTTGACAGGCTTCGAAAAGTCAAAAATAGTGAGATATCTTGCAGAGGGATGCAGCACTCTTAAAATTGCCAAGCTTCTGAAGCGTGATCATGGAACAATCAAGCGTTTCATTCAAAATAATCAACAAGAAGCGTCTGGAAAAACCAAGGCGCAAAATAAACTGCCCATGAACTGAGAATAGTCAAGCGTGCAGCTGCCAAGATGCCACTTGCCACCAGTTTTGCCATATTTCAGAGCTGCAACATCACTGGAGTGCCCAAAAGCACAAGGTGTGCAATACTCAGAGACATGGCTAAGGTAAGAAAGGCTGAAAAACAACCACCACTGAACAAGACACACAAGCTGAACGTCAAGACTGGGCCAAGAAATATCTCAAGACTGATTTTTCTAAGGTTTTATGGACTGATGAAATGAGAGTGAGTCTTGATGGGCCTGTGGCTGGATCGGTAAAGGGCAGAGAGCTCCAGTCCGACTCAGACGCCAGAAAGGTGGAGGTGGAGTACTGGTTTGGGCTGGTATCATCAAAGATGAGCTTGTGGGGCCTTTTCGGGTTGAGGATGGAGTCAAGCTCAACTCCCAGTCCTACTGCCAGTTTCTGGAAGACACCTTCTTCAAGCAGTGGTACAGGAAGAAGTCTGCATCCTTCAAGAAAAACATGATTTTTATGCAGGACAATGCTCCATCACACGCGTCCAAGTACTCCACAGCGTGGCTGGCAAGAAAGGGTCTAAAAGAAGAAAAACTAATGACATGGCCTCCTTGTTCACCTGACTGAACCCCATAGAGAACCTGTGGTCCATCATCAAATGTGAGATTCACAAGGAGGGAAAACAGTACACCTCTCTGAACAGTGTCTGGGAGGCTGTGGTTGCTGCTGCACGCAATGTTGATGGTGAACAGATCAAAACACTGACAGAATCCATGGATGGCAGGCTTTTGAGTGTCCTTGCAAAGAAAGGTGGCTATATTGGTCACTGATTTGTTTTTGTTTTGTTTTTGAATGTCAGAAATGTATATTAGTGAATGTTGAGATGTTATATTGGTTTCACTGGTGAAAATAAATCATTGAAATGGGTATATATTTGTTTTTTGTTAAGTTGCCTAATAATTCTGCACAGTAATAGTCACCTGCACACACAGATATCCTCCTAAAATAGCTCAAACTAAAAACAAACTAAAAACTACTTCCAACAATATTCAGCTTTGATATTAATGAGTTTTTTGGGTTCATTGAGAACATGGTTGTTGTTCAATAATAAAATTAATCCTCAAAAATACAACTTGCCTAATAATTCTGCACTCCCTGTATATTATTCTTCTGTTAGGTAAGTAAATGATTTATTTACTTATTTTGTTTATTGAGTTTTTGGGTGAACGATCCCTTTAATCAAAACAAAAAATGAACGCTTGTAGTAGCTGAAGTCAAATAAAATATAAAATTTAGACCAAAAACCTGATCTTATAAATGAAAAAATAAATGTAAAATAAGTTCTGAAGTACTACATGTTTGAGATTGTTCAAACTGAAATGACATTTATTTTATCTACTAATATTTGATAGAAATGTTTTTAAAAATAATAATAATAAAAAATGAAATAAAAATTGAAAATCTCAAAATCGTTGTATTAATAAATACTAGAATACACTACCTGACAAAAGTCTTGTCGTTGATCCCAGTTGTAAGATCAACAAATAATAACTTGACTTCTAGTTGATCATTTGGAAAAGTGGCAGAAGGTGGATTTCTCTGATGATTCATCTGTTGAACTGCATCCCAATCATCACACATACTGCAGAAGACCTACTGGATCCCACATGGAGCCAAGATTCTCACAGAAATCAGTCAAGTTTGGTGAAGGATAAATCATGGTTTGGGGTTACATTCAGTATGGGGGCGTGTGAGAGATCTGCAGAGTGGACGGCAACATCAACAGCCTGAGATATCAAGACATTTGTGCTGCCCATTACATCACAAACCACAGGAGAGGGCAAATTCGTCAGCAGGATAGCGCTCCTTCTCATACTTCAGCCTCCACATCAAAGCTCCTGAAAGCATGGAAGGTCAAGGTGCTCCAGGATTGGCCAACCCAGTCACCAGACATGAACATTATTGAGCATGTCTGGGCTAAGATGAAGGAGGAGGCATTGAAGATGAACACAAAGAATTTTGATGAACTCTGGGAGTCCTGCAAGAACGCTTTCTTTGCCATTCCAGATGACTTTATTAATAAGTGATTTGAGTCATTGCAGAGATGTAAGGAAGCAGTCCTCCAAGCTCATGATGGAGTCAGACACAATATTCATTCTGTTTCCACTGCAGCATGACTTTATATTCTATACTGAACATAATTTGTTTTACGTGACAAGACTTTTGTCTAAGCAAAGTCAGACGTTACTGTCCTAATTAAATCATTAAAAATCAAGGCATGATCATATTTTATTGTGGTAAAATAAGCGTAATCTAGAGGCCTTTGCCTTTCATATAAGCCACTTCTGATACCAACTGATCAACTAGAAGTCAAGTTATTATTTGCTCTTCCTAAAACTTGGATAGGGAAAAGACTTTTTCAGGTAGTGTAGTATATAAATAAAGGTAAAAAGAACTGCTGTTTCAACACTGCATTGTATTCGTTTGGCAGCTTAATATTATTATTAATATTAATATTTTGTCGATTATTGGTCGCAACCGAAAACTACATCATTAATAAGCTTGTAAAAACACTGACTTATCACTAATTCATACCTGAACCTGTTTGTTATTCCAACCCTGGCAGTCCAAATGTCAATCTGAACTTCAAAGTAGAGCCAAATCACAAAACCACACTCAATATCAAAGCAGTCCCTGGAGGAAGACCTGACTCTAATCTCTGACACACACCGAATGATCATATGCACCTTTGTGAACCGGTCTGTAGGCCTCCAGGAAATACGGCTTCAGAAAAACCTCAAACAGGTTCCCCGTCAGCCCTTCGATAGTGTCATCAATGGGCAGAACGTGGATGCGCTTCCCATATTTTACATCTGGACAAGGATGGATACTGTATACACACAGACAGATGCGTTAGTAGTAGAAGATGCAGATCTAATATTTATGTGATCATTTGTGCTTCATCTAAAACTACACATTTATAATATTAGTCGCTGACTATCTTCAGAAGCTCAAAACTCTAATGGTGGACGGCTGCTTCTCACTCAGAGCTGTCTAATGAGGGAGAGACGGTCACTAGTGGGCGGGGCTTTTCCTTCTGATGACACGTACAAAGGGAGAATGTCAATCAAAGTGTTTCTGCAGACTGTTTTTATCAAGTGTGATTATAAAAATACAATTAATACATTTTTACTATTAGAGACTGGTTATATTCACACACTGCTCAGTGTTTTCTCTAGGATTTTTTCCAGCTGTGGTGGCCTTTTGATCTACCAACTATGGCGTTATTTCAATGACAAATGTCGTGACGCAGTACTACAGGTCAAGATCGGATTTATGTAAGAGCATGCCGATCTTTTTGCTTGCGCTAGGATTTCCTCTGTTCGTACACAAAACTTCTTGCACGCCCTCAAATATACGCTGCTCAAGTGCAATTTAGCGCGTTTATGTAGTAAATATGTCTCCAACATTTATTAGATTTGCTAGGAATATTTATGAATGTCTCAATAGACCTACAGAGCAGCTTTAATGCGTCCTGAGGTAAAGTGAAACGGCTATAAACTCCAGCGAGATGAAGTCTTTGTTTGTTGTATGCAGAGCCATAGACCTTTATCTATAAATAAAGTATAATTATGGAAACTGTTCATCCTAGCTGAAAGCTATACGTCGTGTTTGCTGGCCTCACGCATCACGCACCTGTCAGTCAGCATGTCACCTTAAAGGGTAAAACAAATAACACACAGCACCACTACGGTTACAGAAAAGCTTGCGCTGTTATAATTCACTTACCTTTTAATACATTATGGAGCAATTATAACCCGCTATCAGTGTTGGGGAGTAACGGAATACATGTACCGGCGGTAGGTATTTCGAATACTATTCATGAGTAACTGTATTCCGTTACAGTTACTATTTTTAAACAGGGTATTAAGAATACAGTTACTTAACTAATACCATTGGAATACTTCGGGCGATGCGTGTCTGGCCCATAATAATATTACTAAATTGCCGCCGAAACCATAGAAACAGAAGCTACACTCCTGACTGCAATCACCAGCGTTAACTCAGTGAGACTCACGCAAATTACCCTGTTCTCATGCTTTCACGCCACACATTTTCTCACGCAGCAAAAAGGTCGATCGCAAACACCGGACAACAACCATGATTTTCAAATAAACTGCTTTTTTTTGCCGTCATTGTTCGTGAATTCGCTGCTTGATGTTTCGTTTGCGCTTTCAGAGGTTTCATTTACGCTTCTTAAATTTACGTTCGGTTTTCTGACACAAATGTGGGCAGCCCTGGTTAACTTGAGTGTACAAATATGAAGGATTCAGACCAGGGGCTCGAGGGGTTGGAGCCGCAACCGAAGCAACTTTCTAGCAGCAGTAAAGGAAAAAATGCATTCACGTCTTGGAAGTTCAAGCATTTTTTCTCTTTAAAGAATGAGAGGGGTGAGCGAAACCTGACAGTGCAGTGCAATCTCTTTTTCTGTGCAGACTGTGAAATACAAAGGGTAAGCAAAATGCATATTATATACATATACTGTATATTACAGACAGTAATGCTGTCTATGTTCAAGCACTTTTTATCTTTGTTATAGAAACAGAAATTGAATTTGTTCACACTTTGATAAATAAACATTATTTAATAAACATAATTATATTGTTTTATTTATTTATCAGTCAATAATGTTTAGCATTAGAGGCCCTCTGTTTTCCTGCAGAAATTGCTACCAACGCATAGTGTGACATTTAATAGACTTGAAGGCTGTTTTTAAGGGCAAGTATTCCAAGTATTTAGAATACAGTACCAGGATTAAGCAAAGTAACGGAATACGTTACAAAATATATTTTAAAGCAGGTATTCTGTATTCTGTAACTAAATACATTTACAAAGTATTCTCCCCAACACTGCCCGCTATTTAAAAAAAAACGACAATGTTTTGAATGAGAAGCTGTAATGTAGCCGTGGCGGGATGAATTTTGGTGTGGCGCTCCGCCATGGAAGAATGAAAGTAGCGGAAACCTTGCTGCTGCCACACAAACTGTGTTTAAACCCCTTATAAAAGTGATTTTTGCATAATAGGTCAACTTTTTTTAACATCCTACAAGTCAAATCCAACATACAACAAAGTACAGTGGATCTATCATCACCAAATATACTCCCCTATACATTCCCCAAACCTCCCACTCATAGTCCCACAAGTAAACCATGAATAAAATTAAACAAACAAATAGACAAAAACAAAGAAGGTGACATCTAAGCTTTCTGTCCTGTTATACTCAAGTAAGAAATAAAGCTGCCCCAGTATTTGACAATTAAATATTGACGCTTTTCCAAATGTAATGCAATATTTTCCAAAGGCATGTAGGATGACACTTCTTTAATCAACCCAGGCTCCTTCTGAAAACGTACCTCTATATACATTTCTGGAGAGCGCCAAATACGTCCCAGGAGCTACGTTTTTTTTGCAGTTTTTGTTTTGGCGAATCCACCAGAGGCCGCTGTGTACGCTTTTTCACATCTCATTCGCGCCTGATGTTCTTGGTACACCCACCTGAGACTGTTGTCGGCTGACTGACTGAATGACCGATCCACTGACCCACCCTCCTCCTTTCCCTAAACCCAACCAATTGTATTGACTGACCCGCCCACCCACTTCCTTAAACCCAACCGACAGTTTTAAAAAGCAATCCAGAAAAAGAAAAGCCCTCGCCTGATTTTTGACCACGTTTTCAGGATTTACCACATTCTCACCCTGTTATTTACTTGTTTATTTAATTTTTTGGATTCTGTATTTGTCTTACCTGCTTTCTGGAACCGTTCTTCACCGGACTCGAACCCCGTCGTCGTGGTCAACTCTTTTCTGCGTCTCAAGTCCACTGACGTACATGGCGAACTACTGGACAAACTGGTAACAGTGGGAAAGCCGCCCATACGGAGGTAAGCGGTCAGCTGGTAAGCGTGAAAAGGAACGGCATCATACCGCCCGTAGCGTTCTTTTTAAAGACGAAATGCAGCCATACGTAGCTCTGGCTACATAATTCGCGCTCTCCAGAAATGTATATAAGGCTACGTTTTCAGAATGAGCCTGTGTTGTCTTTAATCCACATAAAAGTAGAAGGTGGGTTAGAATTCTTCCATCTCATACATTTTATTGCTGCTAGTAGGGCTAGCCTTACAAATCTCAGATTAACTCTTTGTTGATCCTGTAGTGTAATTGGTCATCTTTAAAATAAAGTGCAAGCATATATGATATTTAATGATCTTGCTTGGAAGTAAAACAGCACACCTGATGACATCACCGAGCCGCACACGCAGGTTGTTGCGCGTGACCCTGTTCATGCGCACACGCTCATTGCCACACGTGTCGTCTGTGAGAACGATGCAGACAGTCTGTCTTCGTTTCCGACCGCGCAAAACCACAGTGTCTCCGCGGAACAGCTGCAGCTCCTCCATTTTAACCTGGAACACACATACACTCTCTTAAAATATGAACGTAGCTAACAATATGTATAATTCAAAATAGCTTACTAGCGACAGCGGTGGCCAGTAAGTGAACTGCAGTAGTGTTGACCTTATTTATTCATTCATTTTCCTTCAGCTTAGTCCCTTATTTATCAGGAGTCGCCACAGCGGAATGAACCGCCAACTATTCCAGCATATGTTTTATGCAGGGGATGCCCTTCCAGCCGCAACCCAGTACTTGGAAACACCTGTACACACTCTTACATTCACACACACTCATTTTAGTTCATTCAATTCCCCAATATCGCATGTCTTTGGACTGTGGGGAAAACCCAGAGGAAACCCACGCCAACACGGGGAGAACATGCAAACTCCACACAGAAATGCCAACTGACCCAGCCGAGGTGTGATATGGATGTTTCCCAGTGATGGGTTGCGGCTGGAAGGGCATCCGCTGCGTAAAACATATGCTGGATAAGTTGGTGGTTCATTCCGCTGTGGCGACCTCTGACGAATAAAGGGATTAAGCAGAAAACAAAATGATTGAATGACTCTTATACGCATAACCATATTTCAAAATAAAAGACCCCGACAAATAATAATTTTGAAAAAAAAATAATAATAATGATGATTTATAATCTGGTGTAATAGCATACCACGCTACATTAAATTTTTTAAGAACTTAGTTTGGCCATCTTTAAAGACAATTTTCCCAATATTTATTTTTTTAGATAGTTGCCTATAACTATATGGTTCCTCTATAGTTGCATATAGTTGCATAAGGGTTCCTCTAAACCAGGGGTCATCAACTATATTTGTCAGAGGGCCAGGGTTTTACCAGACAGTCTCCTTGAGGGCCGGACCCCCAAGAAGAAAATCAAATAAAAAACACATTTTGGCTTAACATTATCTTTAATGTTTATACTTTTTCAATTTCATTACAAAACTGAAGGCATTTGATTCAGGCTCCCGTCACCTATACCACAGTCAACCACTAGGAGTGATAGATATTTTGCCTTAACTCAATTAGGCTAAGTCAACAAAGGGAAATGAAACTTTAGCTATTGATTAAGCACTGTGAGTAGCCCGTTTCAGCGTTGTGATTTGAATTCAAGCCCACTTAACGTTTCATTTGATGTGCAAACATTATTTGTGACCTGTTTTGTTCTAGTACCCGGTTATTTATTTACCATGCTATTTAAAGTTGTGCCAGATTGATTTTCCTCCTTTTATTAGTCCTGAGGCAGACATCCCAAGTTCTGTGAGTCTCCCGCAAATGCATAGAGACTCCCGGATGCCCGCAAACGAGTGACAATCTCCCGGAAATCGCGCGTCTTCCTCCCGCTCATCTAAAACGTTGCGCACCTCTCTCCATCGCATCCCTCCTTGATCTTCATCACACACACATCGCGCACACTCCGCCTACACCCCACCCGGTCTTCACTTACGCTAAAACCTGTTTGAAACAATAAATGCTTAACGCCGCATGGTCTGTCTGAGTCTGTCCTCATTTCGAAGTGTAGCCTAAATATAGTCATAAATGGTGCTTATTCTGACAAGAGACTCAGTTGTTGTTATTTTTAGTTGCTTTAATAGTGTGGACCACTATTTTCTTTTTGATCCTCACAATTTTGGAATCCAGTAGCGGGCCGTATTGAACGGCTCAGCGGGCCGGATTTGGCCCACGGGCCGCCAGTAGATGATCAGTGCTCTATGCAATTACTATGATAAGCACTTGATTTCCAAAAGTGCAAAGATATGAATGCACATCTTCGCTTATAACAATGAATATTTTGCTAAATTTAATTTGGTCTTTCTTTGTGACTCAACCTCTTGAAAAACAGACAGCTTACCTGTGATAAACACACAATACTGTTGTCCTCATTGGTGGCTTCATCCACAATGAGCCGATTCGGTCGAATCTTCTGTTTCAAAATAGCAGTGGAGAAATCCTCCGTCTTTGGGCTATTCAAAACACACACACACACACAGACAAACACACACACAATAACTACAACAGTGCAGAATCCAATTTTCCACAACATTAATAATATACAATGAAATCCACGCATGGCTCTTTATGAAAGCCGAGTCAGCACATGCAAAAGCCCAACACTGCTGTTTTCCTGCTTCTTTCTACAGAAAATCCTATATTTATTATGTATACACCAGACATATTGTACATCACTGCACATAATATCATAATAGACTTCATAATGATGACAGCAGACCACACAATATTAGAGTAACACTTCATAATGAGGTCTCATAAATAATGTGTTAATCACCACTGACATTTCCTATTCATTCATCATTCATTTTCTCTTCGACTTAGTCCCTTTATTAATCAGGGGTTGCCACAGCGGAATGAACCACCAACTTATCCAGCATATGTCTTACACAGCGGATGCCCTTCCAGCCGCAACCCAACACTGGGAAACACTCATACACTCTTGCATTCACACTCATACACTACAGCCAATTTAGCTTATTCAATTCCCCTATAGCGCATGTGTTTGGACTGTAGGGGAAACCGGAGCAGCCGGAGGAAACTCACGCTAACACGGGGAGAACATGCAAACTCCACACAGAAACGCCAACTGGTCCAGCCGGGACTCGAATCAGTGACCTTCTTGCTGTGAGGCCACAGTGCTAACCACTGAGCCACCGTGCCACCTAACAAACTATTTGTCATGTCATGCTCATGTTATCTAATAGACTGATTTCACGCATTTTATACGGCAAAATCGAGGCTGTTTTGTTGCTAGGTAGTTGCTAGGGTGTTCTAAGTGGTTGCTAAGGTGTTGTTAGGTGGCTGCTAAGGTGTTGTTAGGATGTTGCTAAAGGTGTTGCTAGGGTGTTTTGAGTGGTTGATAAGGTGTTGCTAGGCGGCTGCTAAGGTGCTGCTAGGTGGGTTCTAGGGTGTTCTGAGTGGTTGCTAAGGGTTTGCTAGCTGGTTGCTAAGGTGCTGCTAGGTGGTTGCTAGGGTGTTCTGAGTGGTTGCTAAGGCATTCCTAGGTGGTTGCTAAGGTGTTGCTAGGCGATTGCTAAGGTGTTGCTAGGCAGTTGCTAAAGGTGTTGCTAGGGTGTTCTGAGTGGTTGCTAGGGTGTTGCTAGGCGGTTGCTAAGTTGTTGCTAGGTGGTTTTTATGGTGTTCTAAGTGGTTGCTAAGGCATTGCTAGGTGGTTGCTAAGGTGTTGCTATGCAGGTGCTAGGTGGTTGCTAGGGCGTTCTGAGTGGTTGCTAAGGCACTTCTAGGTGGTTGCTAATGTGTTGCTAGGGGGTTGCTAAGGGGTTGCTAGGCAGTTGCTAAGGTGTTCTGAGTAGTTGTAAGGCAGTTGCTAACAAAAATTAGCATGTTTCTAGTATGAATTAGCATTATGCTAGCATATTTCTAGCATAAATTAGCATGTTGCTAGCATGTTTCTAGTATAAACTAGCATGTTTTTACCATGAATTTAGTATTAATTTGCATATTGCTAGTATGTTTACAGTATGAATTAGCATGTTGCTAGTATGTTTATAGTATGAATTAGCCGGTTGCTAGTATGTTTATAGTATGAATTAGCATGTTGCTAGTATGATTAGTATGTTTGTTAGTATGTTTCTAGTATGGATCAGTATATTGTTAGCATGAAGTGGTTTGTTGTTAGCATGTCCAATGTAAAGTCAATGGCAGTTTTTTTTTACAATGGAAGTCTATGGGACAATTGTTGGGTGCCGTAAGTGGTTGCTAGGGTGTAGCTAAAATGTTTAAAGGTTATCAGTGGTTGGCAGATTGATAGTCTGAGTTAAATGAGCCCAACCTTAAGCCTGTATGACCGTCTGGCACAAAGTTATGAGGTCACAAATTTTGGTCCAATGTTAGGTCAATGGGACTTTTCCGAATTTTCCAGGTCAGTTTTCTGAAAACCGTAAGTCTGATCAGTTGGAAAAGACATAGCAACCCGAGTCAGACCAGTTCGGAGGTTTGGAGTTAGTTTGGTGGTTGTAGTATGAACAGTCTAGGAGGAGATGCATATAGAAATTAGTATTAGTAGAAGACGAATATTAAGTTAATGTAGTATTAACAGTCTTTTGGCTTTCTCAAGCCACCATAATAATATATTCAGCTGGCGATCACCTTGTAGTTAAATGTTCCAGAAGCCAACAAAAATAAAAAAAACAAATTGAAAGTGGATTTAATATATATTCAACAGATCAACTATAAAAATAATATATAACAATTGAGAACATTATAGTATATTCAATCATTTAATGGATAAAAACCCAATTTACAGTCATTTGTCGCAGTTTTAATGAGGAGAATTAATCATAAAAACATTTCCTGATGACACTAATGTGAATATAAACACACACTGCAGTCTCCTGTTTCTGCATGTGACCCTGGTCTGTTTTTAGAGCAAAGTTATGTCTACTGCTAAGATCAAACTACCCAGGCAAACATAAACACACAAACATAACTGCAAATGATTATAAACGCACTGAAAAAGACGTTTACAAACAATGTAATATTCAACAATGAACTCCCACTAAACTGTTTAACAGCTAAAGCTCGGGATTTTTGAAAGAGTCTTACACAATTGATCAACAATGCACATATCGCACATAACCCATCTAGATATATGCATATAACTTTATAATTGTTATTGTTTACTTTATTTTCCACTTATTTAAATCTCTTTCTGTTTTCCTGCACTGTAAAAAAAAATGCTGGGATCCACACAATCGATTTGTGTTGGGACAACATGAAGAAATTAAGTTATTAGTTAAGTTATTACCTTATTAGTTTTTACAAATCTAAGTGGATTGAACATAAAACAATTAAATTGTCCCTCCAAAACACTCAAGAATTGTGTTGATTCACCTCAATTTAAATCAGTAGTTTGAACAAACAGCAAACGTCATTTGTTTTGAGTGTGTGTTGATATGTTTGTATGTACTCTGAGATCCTAAAAACCACAAATAATTGTGTTTTTGTGCATTCTTAGCGAATAAATCTCATTCTGATTCTAATCTAAACAACAAAAAAACACACACAATAACTGAAAAGGAAGCATTTATACTCACTCTGAGGCTCCAGAGGCGGGCATGGCTTTTCGTCTGTGAGGGAAAAGAGCCTGTTCTGCTATCGAGATGATCAGAAATCTGTATGGTAAAGGTCAGAAGTTTGCGATCCAGATCCTCAGTTCTCAGTCCTTAGTTCAGTGCAGCGCTGTACAGTGTGACGCTGTCTCTGACCGCAGGCTCCATGCCTAAAAAATGTGTTTGTGTGTCAGCCTGTGCTGCTCTCTGGACGTCTGAAACCCATCCCCTCGCAACTGAAGAATATCCAGACACAATAACGCCGGTTACATGCACATGCACACCAACAGTGAGTGATTATGAAACCACGTCATGAGTTTTTCTTTGTTTTTGAAGGCGACCTCTTTTTTCCAGCTGGGCATCATGTTTCCCACTCAGATCATTCCAAACATTCCTCTCTTTCTGCTAACATGCATACACAAACAATATTAAGATTCATGAACGCGTGTCGTCGATGCAGTCATGCACAATGTGCTTTTCTGATGCACGTAATCTAAAGGCTTTCCATTTCTGAAAATCGAATGATACAGAAACAACTGGGGATGGGTGCTCCAGCAGTGCATAAGCTAAGATGTAGACTAGTTGTGACAAAAAGGGACACTTAGGCTACAATTTGCATGCTACTTAAATAGTTTTAAATAATCTAAATATCAATTAAAATGAAAATTATTTTAATATTCTTCTTTGTGTTATTCTTCTATGTGTTATTAAAACAATTTTTGATAACTTTTGCACACAAATTTGATACATTTGCACGTAACACTTTTACAATCACTCCATATCTCTATGAAAAACATTGTGCATTTCTGAAGTGTGCCTCACACAGGTGAGTGGGCTTGACAAACCACCTGTAGAAACACTCTTCTCTCCGTATGCACCGCACACTTGACTTAAACTCCAACTTACAAGGACTCAATAAGGAAGACACTGTTTACTTGTGAATGTACCACACAATCACTTGTTTTTTTCAACCTTAAAATATCTCTTTCGCACAATATTACGTAACAGTACTTGCACAGTCTGTTGTAGGTTATGTGTATAGTTAAGTATTTATAGTATATGTATAGTTTGTAGTTAGTATAGTTAAGATTACCGCTCCGGTATGTTAGATATTGTGATAAGTGTTTTGAATAAAGTTGATGATTTTACTATAGACATTGATAATAGCACAATTCTTCCCTCTGTGCAGGTAAAGAGTTTGGGTGTCATCTTGGATAGCACACTCTCATTTGAAGGTCACATCAATAATATTACGCGTACTGCATATTTCCACCTGCGTAATATCACTCGTCTCCGCCCTTCTCTCACAACCAATAACACAGCAATTCTCATCCACGCATTAGTTACTTCACGTCTTGATTACTGTAATGCACTTCTTTCTGGGCTTCCTTCTAAACTTCTCCATAAACTCCAACTGGTTCAGAACCATGCAGCTCGTGTCATCTCTAGGACTCCATCTCACGAGCATGTCACACCACTTCTTTATCAGCTTCACTGGCCTCCGGTAAAGTTTCGTATTGATTTTAAAATATTACTTCTAACTTTCAAGGCACTTCATAATCTTGCTCTTCACTATCTCACCGAACTTCTCCATATTTATACCCCTTCTCGCACTCTTAGATCCGCCACCTCTTTCTCCCTGGTATCACCTCGCACCCGATTAAGCACAATGGGAGACAGATCTTTTAGCTCTATGGCTCCTCGGCTATGGAACTCGCTTCCCCTGGATGTAAGGAGCAGTGATAGTCTCGGCACATTTAAATCTCGTCTTAAGACCCATCTTTTTAAGAAGGCTTTCTTTAAAAAAAAAAAAAGTATCATGTTTTTTATCATGTTATTTTATATTTGCGAAGTGTGTTTATTCTGGTTAATGTTTTATTACTTTTTCATTTGTTTTAGCATGTTGATGCTCATTGTAAGGCGACCTTGGGTGTCTAGAAAGGCGCCTTTTACAAATAAAATGAATTATTATAATTATTATTATATGTATAGGTTTTAAAATGGCTCTTACGTCCAGTGTTGTGTTTATATTAATGATTGTTTATATTCATGTAGCAGCGTGATCCTGCGAAGCATAACATTTCGTTCCACTGTATGTCCACACATGTAGTAAAAAGTCTTAATTTGAAGACCTCTGATTGGCTTTTATGTCATTCAGTACAACTACATATTACCTTAAGACGAGCCTACGATCTACTTCCTACATTCTGCCTTAACAAAATTTGGTGCAACACTTATTGTAGACATATTATGTAGTGTGGACATTTTTTTACATTTCAGCTTAAGCAAGAACTTACCAACAGCTTGTGCAATCCTACTATACTGTTCAATTCAGTTGGAATAAGGCTGAACATCCGCAAAATCAACCAAACATTAACACTTATTCAGCAACTAAACAACTTAAACAAAAATTGGATAATGTATTATCTTTCTGAATCGCTTTACATCATTTCTTTATTCATCAAGGTGGATGTTATAATAATGTTGTAACGTATAACTATACTGTAAGTAGATCTGTGGTACCACATTTGATACTACAACCTTGTAAAATCTATGCGACAATAAAATTAAGGCAGCTCTGAATGCAAAAAAAAAGGCTTAAACCAGTACTAGCAATATGAACCTAATAAAGTGAGTGTATATAACCCTGATGTTGTTTACATTTGAATCCATCTCTTTGTATATATGCCACCCTCTGCTGGAGAAAGCGTGAACATTAAATCTCTAACACTGTTTGTAGCTTCGTGTCTAAAATGACTTCTCTCTTTTATCCAGCAAGCAATTTTTATATTTTCAAGAGCTCATGCTTAGCTGATGATTGATTATAAAGCATGCTGTCTGGGGAGAGAGCCCTGAGCTCATAAGATCCTCAAGCCTGGGGCTCCCTCCCGTTTGCAAGGCGAGAGGGGAGTTTGAGCTTAGGAAGATCTCGAGAAAGCCCCTGCTGTAGTAGCTAATGAACAGATAGTGTTTGCTCTTAAGAGATAACTACTTACTAGGAGCATGTCTATGGTGCCGATTTTGATTAGTCAATTAACTTAAGTTACATGTTTTTAGACAGTGGGAGGAAACCGGGGAACCCCGGGGAAACCCACGTGAGCACGGGGAGAACGTGTAAACTCCGCATAGAAACGTCGGCTGGCTTGGTAAGGACTAGAGCCAGTGATGTTCTTGCTGTGAGGCAAGAGTGCTAACCACTGGGCCACCGTGCCACCCATCTAAGAAAGGAGGAGTAGGGGTGGAAGGGGGGATTTTTTAAAACAAAGATGGCTGTTATATGGAACTTGGGTATTTATAGTGGCTTAGAAATCGTCTGATTGGTGAATCATAAATTGAATAATGCGGGGCCGGCTGCAAGCAATCATAAGCACCTGATCCTCTCGAAATTAGTTTAGAAATAAACTTCACTAAAAGACATCTAATAGATGTCCAAACATAGACGTCGGCTTAAACCAGGCTAAATTTGGACTGTCAGTGAAAATCTAACAGACGTCTAATGATAATACCAAAACAGAAGAGTCATCAAGTGAAGTTTATTCATAAACTAATTTCGAGAGGATCACGTGTTTATGATTTACCACAGCTGGTCTCGCATTAAATAATCATGATCTCCCAATCATATGATTCCCCATTTACTATAAATAACCACAGTTTCAGTACACAGTTATCTTCATATGGAAGAATATATATACTTAATAGATATACTTAATTCACAACAGACTAAGCAATGGATACAACTGTCTAACTCCCTTCCTCCTCAAGTGTTTCCTTAGCTACTGCAGCTGGGGAGTTTGAGATCTTCCTAAGCTTAAGCTCCCCTCTCACTCTACGAACGTAAGGGAGCCCTGGGCTCGAGGATCCCTTAAGCTCAGGGCTCTCTCCCGGGACAGCATGCAAGCTTATATTAAATCATCAGCTAAGTGTGAACTCTTGAAATGGACAGATTCAACTCAAACAACTCAGATTTATGACTCTAAAAAATCATGGGTTGTTGTAACCCAATGTTGGGTCAAATCTGGATCAACGTAACGTGGGGTTAATTTTTTTGATTAAATTTAATTGCCACTTATTACAAATATTGGGTTTGTTTAGATTTGACCCAATGTTGAGTTACCACAACCCAGCTTTTTTAGAGAGTGTCGTTTTAGCAACTTTTATCAACTTTTTTTTTTTTACAGTGTGGGTATGTTTTGAGCATTTGTTGATGTGTTTCATACACAGATTTACTTGAGAACACAAAAAGTAATTGGTGATGGTTTGCTGGCATTATGTTTTCATTAATAAGTCAGGATGGTAAAGCAGAAAAAGCACAGGTATTATTACGTTGCAATGAGCTCCAGCTTTTTATATTGCAAGTGGTCTTAAAGGGGACCTATTATGCTCTTTTTTACATGATGTAAAATAAGTCTCTGATGTCCCTAGAGTGTGTTTGTGAAGTTTTAGCTCAAAATACCACACAAATAATCTTTTATAACTCTCTGAAACTGACCCTTTTAGGCTTTGATTCTAAATGTGCCGTTTTGGTGACTGTCGCTTTAAATTCAAATGAGATTGTGCTCTTTTCAAAAGAGGGCGGAGCTTTAAATGCCTGTGTGTCAGCATAGTGGCAGATTCAAAAACAAGACTAACATCCTATGCTAATGAGGGAGAGATAGTCAGTAGTGGGCGGGGCTTTCCCCCTCTGATGACACGTACAAAGGGAGAATGTCAATCAAAGTGTTTCTGCAGACTGTTTTTCTCAAGTGTGATTATAAAAACTCTAATTAATAAATCTTTACCATTAGAAGCTGGTTATATTCACACACTGCTGCCACCAACTCTGTTTAAACCCCTTCTAAAAGTAGTTTTTATATAATAGCTGCCCTTTCAGACAATAAAAGAACCAGTCAAAAAAACTCTTGTGTATTTAAGACAGGGAGTCAATATATAATTAAAAAAAATGAAGATACTATTTTATAAACAAACATACAAAGAAATAAATTAATTGGAGGTGCTACAATTGTCAGCCAAAACATTCCAATCTGAAATCAAACTGACCTATTGCACAGAATCAGTAACAGTTTCATTTACAGGCGTGATGGATCCATTTGCATGTGCAATTAGTTTAACATTGCAAAACACTGAAGCCAAAGGGCAAAACAAATATTAGCATTTCAAAATGTCCCATCCTTCCTCACAAGTCAGTCCTTGTATTTTGTTAAACGGACCCCTCCGTTATCATTTGATTGTTTTACACAAATTGTTCCCGACGATATGAAACTACAGCGATTTCTAATGGGTTGACATTTATATATATTTTACAAACGTTGTGCATTTAAGGACATTCAGACACATTCTACAAATGCTGGTGAAGGAATATCTCCATTGCCTCGCAACTTGGACTTCACCTTGATCCATATGATCTATATTTACAAAATGTCTGCCCAGTAATCAATGGTGATATTCCACACGTGGGCCACAATATGGCTGGCAAATCCGAGGTTAACGGAGTCAAATTCACTTGCAGCTTTTAAAGAGAGATCCTCCAGCCCGGTCAATTGTGTGCAGGAGATCTGCATAAACATATACAAAGTATTTTCTGATGTAATGATGCAAGACGCAAAAAAAAATAACACTAGGAAGAACAGTAGATGCTCCAGTTCAGTTTTAAAATGTCAGAAATAGAAGAATTATAGTCCATCACTGAAGGAAGACCATTACAAAAAAGTTCATCATCCAAGAACGAATTTCCAATCAGAATGTGCACTCCAGAACTGTAGCCAGACAGTTTCTGAACAAATAAGTATTACTGTGCGCTGTGAAAAAACCTCCAGTCTTTGTTTGAGGGTACACAAAAAAGCTATTCTGCCCTCTAGTGGACTGAAGAGGTTCTACAGAAGAAATCCACCTCATGAAATGAATTCAGGGTCAAAGGTCACGACCCAAACAGTGGCATCCGTTGGAGCAGCATTAACTGCACTAAGTCTTTTCACACACACAAAAAAATTACATTTCTCTTTTCAGTCTTTTTTTATCTCCACATACTCCTCTTTTGGCTTAATTCTGTTCATTCCAGTCAGTTTTTGCAGACAAAATATTTGTATTCCAATAGCCATGGGATTACAGATTGAAAATATATATACATTGTATGCATGACTATGTGTATGAAGTAAATATTTTTGCTAAATTTATATGCGGTTTATTTTGTCATGTACAAGACCTAATATACAGTTGCAATCAGAATTATTTGCCCCCCTGATTTATTAGCCCCCCTGTTTATTTTTTTCCCCAATTTCTGTTTAACGGAGAGAAAAAATTTTCAACACATTTCCAAACATAATAGTTTTAATAACTCATCTCTAATAACTGATTTATTTTATCTTAGCCATGATGACAGTAAATAATATTTGACTAGATATTTTTCAAGACACTTCTATACAGCTTAAAGTGACATTTAAAGGCTTAACTAGGTTAATTAGGTTAACTAGGCAGGTTAGGGTAATTAGGCAAGTTATTGTATAATGATGGTTTGTTCTGTAGACTATTGAAAAAATATATAGCTTAAAGGGGCTAATAATTTTGACCTTAAAATGGGTTTTAAAAAATTAAAAACTGCTTTTATTCTAGCCGAAATAAAACAAATAAGACTTTCTCCAGAAGAAAAAATATTATCAGACATACTGTGAAAATTTCCTTGTTCTGTTAAACATCATTTGGGAAATATAAAAAAAAAAAAAAATTAAAAGGGGGTTCAATAATTCTGATTGCAACTGTATATATGTATATATATATATATATATATATATATATATATATATATATATATATATATATATATATATATATATATATATATATATATATATATATATATATATATATATATACAGTTGAAGTCAGAATTATTAGCCCCCCTTCTTTTTAAATTATTTCTCAAATCATGTTCAACAGAGCAAGGAAATTTTCACAGTATGTCTGATAATATTTTTTCTTCTGGAGAAAGTCTTATTTGTTTTATTTCAGCTAGAATAAAAGCAGTTTTTAATTTTTAAAATACCATTTTAGGATCAAATTTATTAGCCCCTTTAAGCTATATTTTTTTGATAGTCTACAGAACAAACCATCATTATACAATAACTTGCCTAATTACCCTAACCTGCCTAGTTAACCTAATTAACCTAGTTAAGCCCTTAAATGTCACTTTAAGCTGTAGAAGTGTTTTGAAAAATATCTAGTAAAATATTATTTACTGTCATCATGGCAAAGATAAAATAAATCAGTTATTAGAAATGAGTTATTAAAACTATTATATGTAGAAATGTGTTGAAAAAATCTTCTCTCCTTTAAACAGAAAAATGGGGGGAAAAATAAACACGGGGGCTAATAATTCAGGGGGTTTAATAATTCTGACTTCAACTGTATATATATATATATATATATATATATATATATATATATATATATATATATATATATATATATATATATATATATATAATTTACACACACACATGAGTGTGACTGCATCAGCAGAAAGCTTCGTCCTCTTGGAAATGTGTTTTCTGTAAAACCTTCACGTGTCTTTCGTAGATCTTGAGGGCGGGGCCAAGTCTGATTGACAGGCCTGTCAGCACATCATTCCTCTGCATTAGAAGAAGGGATTTCCCATCAATCTCCTGTCAGAAACACAGATTCAGACCAGTTTAGAGACACATGTCTACTTAAAGTGCTCCTATTATGATTTTTTAGCAATATAATATCAAAGTATCAGTCACTCTGGAATGTGTTTTTAAATTGCACCTTGAATTAAAGCACAGATCATTTATTATATCATACTACAGTGTTGGGCATGTTACTTCAAATAATTTGTTATTAGTTACTTCTCACTAAAAGCAACTGCGTTAGTAACTGAATTACATGCTGAATGAATTATCATGATCATTAATGAACTACATCATGCTTTTTTTGGCCAGTCATACTCATGATGTTGTCCCACCCCTACACACACATGCCAATCATCATCAGTTATGTGATTGTCCTTCCTCTACATACAAATGCCAATCATCATTAGTTATGTGGTTGTCCCTCCCCTACATACAAATGCCAATCATCATCAGTTATGTGGTTGTCCCTCCACTACACACAAATGCCAATCATCATCAGTTAAAGATAGATAAAAAGTGCTTCATTAAAAATCAATTGCACATTATATAATAATTATATAATGCCGAATTTTATTGTCAGTAGCGATAACAGCATTATAATGAGGGAAAGAGTAATTTATTTGATTACTCATTACTGAAAAAAGGTTATTCAGTTAGTAACGCCTATTATTTATTAAGCCATTATTCCCATCACTGGCTACAAATAACTTTTTTGGGTGTAAACAACAACAAAAAGGTGTTTATGTATAACTCACTGAATTCGATAGTGTCTAAAATGCAAGTCACTTAATGTTAGCTTCCCTTGCTTTTGTTCAACTGTCAATCAATCTCACATTTGTGATCTTGAATATGTTCATGTGCTGATATTTAAGCTGCTTGGGCCACACTACTGTTTTTTATAAAAACAGAAGGATGTTTTTTTTCTTTCATATCTTAAATTATAGGATACTTCTCCATTCTTAACAACAATAACAATATAATCCAAAAAAATAAATATTGCACAGCCCTATTTCTAACACAACTAAATCAGGTCCTTAAGATTACTTGAGCAAAATGATTTAAATTCAGCATCTTGTGATGCATGCATTCTCAGAATAAAACTCAGGACTTCATCTGAGGCATATGAGAGAGTTTGGAAACCTGCTGGAGCTTTGAAACTGTTTTAGATAGTTTTCATTCTCAACCAGCAATATCATGCAGTAAAAGAAGCTTGAAAGTGTAAAAAGGTTGACACTTGAAGGTTAGCGCAGATTAGTCAGTTCAGTATACCTGCGTCCTAAAGGCTAGTGCCTGCTCTGGAAACCCAGCCGCAGTGAAGTAACTGGCCACGTCTGCCACTGTCCAGTCCACTGGACTCACCACACTGGACTCTGACTTCACAAAGCCTCTGAGAATCACACAAAACATCAATTAGTGTTTATCCATATAGAGAAAACGCATCAGAATGGATAAGAATTAATGTTGCTCAAAGACAACCATCATTCAGTTTTCAATTTGTTTATTATAGTTCTGTATGCAGGGCCAGCTCCTGTACATTTGGGGGCCCTAAGCAGAATAATTTGGGGGCACTACCTTTCTGTAAATAGTGGAGTATTGCCATTGCAAACCGCCCCACATTGATTATATTGCTTATTACATGCAATCAATAAAACAGAAAAGTAAAGCCTGATTTCTTCTACTTAATAACTCTCTGAATGACTTGTACATTTTAAAACAGCACTGTTTCTGTCAACTAGCAGCTTCAAAAATGAAGAATTAAACAATCTTTAATGAAGGGACCAGTGATTCCTACTTTGCATCCTTTCGTGAATCCACCAGAGGCTGCTGTGTACGCTTTTTCAGATCTCAAATTTCTCTCTCGGGTGCCAGTAACGCCTGCTGTTCACACATAAATCCACTAGAGGCTGCTGTCAACCGACCGACCGACTAATACCACCACCCACCCCCTTTCCCTAAACCTAATCAACAGTGTTTTCAAATGCAATTCTGAAAAAGAAAAGCCATTCGCAGCCGACTGATTTTTACCCCTTTTTCTAATCTTACCACGTTTTCACCCTGTTATTTAATTGTTTATTTATTAATTTTTTTGCCTTTTGTTTTTGTTCTACCTGCTTTCTGGAACTGTTCTTTGTCGGACTCGAACCACATCATCGCGGTTAACTCCTCGATGCATTTCAAGTTCATTGTGGTACACGGCGAGCTACTGGACAAACTGGTAACAGCGGAAAAGCCATTCACATGGAGGTAAGCGGTCAGCTGGTAGCGCGAAATAAAACAAGCCGTCGGCTGCGTCATAACACCCCATAGCCTTCGTTTAAAAGATGACTTGCAGCCATACATAGCTCTGGCTACATAATCCGCGCTCCCTACAAATGTATACAGGGCTACTTTTTCGCAAAGAGCCTGTGTTGAATAGGATTTAAAAAAAAAAAGTACTTGTTGTACTCTCCCGTTCACTGATCTCCAAGTTTACCCAGTGACTTCTGCTGCTGAGAAACCCGGAAATGTGAAAAGGGTCCATTCAGCATTGAAATCCATTGTGTAAAGTATGGCTTTATAGTAAGAAGTACATTATAAAACGTTACAAATGAAGTCTTTTTTTACTATTTATTTAGAAAGTGTCTTGATCACCAGCGATCTACAACCAAAGATCGCTGGTAAATACATTCACATGAACTACAAATCCTGCCTCATATGGACTACAAAACCCAGTCATGCCACATACACACACACACACACTCACCTGCTCCAAGTCACCAGTAATCAGTCCAAAAGCAGCTTCAGCTGTGAGTGTCTAATCAATGGTGACTTGGAGCATGTGAGTGTGTGTGTGGGTTTTGTAGTCCATATGAGGCAGGATTTGTAGTTCATGTGAATGTGAGTGTATTTACCAGCGATCTCTGGTTGTAGATCGCTGGTGATCATGACAGGAAGTTACCATGGCAGCTTTAATGTATTATAGTTTGATATATTCTCTCAATCAAGTTTGGTTTTTGGCCCTTCGAAAAAAGTTTGGCCACCCCTGCTCTAAACAAAGCCTTTTCTCTGTGCTCTGTTTCTCTCTCTCTCTGTGCTGTGGTGTTTGTATGGTACTCACATTCCTTCATTCATCCCTCGTTCTTCAGCAGCTCCTGGAGAGGCAGAGGGAGTCAGCAGACATGAGGAAACTCCCACCTCCAGCTTACAGCCTGACAGACACACAACAGACACAGATAGATCACACACACACACACAAATAACACAACACACAGAGAAATGACAAATAACACACAAACATTCTGTATGCATGACTGGTGAAGCCACAGTATACACTGGCACTTTGCTTTCAGTCTGCCAACTGTCCTCGTGATGCAATTATCATTAAACTGTATGTGTGCAGGTCAATTTTTCTGTCTGTGAACAAAAGCACAGACGCGAGGTGAATGTTGAGACTGAAACACTCTAATAGGTAATACTGTGCATATGGGTCATTCTAGAATTCATTCATTTCGGCTTAGTCCATTATTTAACAGAGGTCACCACAGCGGAATGAACCGCCAACTATTCCAGCATAGGTTTTACGCAGCGGATGCCTTTCCAGCCGCAACCCAGTACTGGGAAACACCCATACACTCTCATTCACACACACACACTCATACACTACAGCCAATTTAGTATATTCAATTCACCTATACAGTAGAGCATGTGTTTGGACTGTGGGGGAAACCGGAGCACCCGGAGGAAACCCACGCCAACAGGGGGAGAACATGCAAACTCCACACAGAAATGCTAACTGGCCCAGCCAGGACTCGAACCAGCGACCTTCTTACTGTGAGGTGACAATGCTAACCACTGAGCTATCATTATATCACGTTTTCTCTATAAATAATGTTTGTATTGTGAGTATTTAGGGACATTTTGTTAGAAAATATTAACATAAAAACTTCTACTATACCTATTTTTGACCGTCTCTGCCTCCTAAATCTTACATCCATACAATAATCATTAATAATCAAGTCTAAATTTAATCTATTTTGTGTTTACCAAGTTAATACTCAGTAACAAAATCTTAGAACAACACTAAACAACAGAAACGAAATGCACTGTGTTTATGCACGGCAACCTGGGGTGCTGAAATATAATTGCTTAAACTGCCAGTGGGCGGAGTTACACAGATCAAAACAAATGCAGTCATTCTGACACAGGACGCACATTTTCAAAAGAGAATAACTAACTTTAGCGTTGTTTTTCAGATAAGCAAGCATGTTCACTTCTGAAATATCTGCAGATATTTTATTCAATATAAGAGTCAAAAACTAACAGCACCTTTAAAGGGGACCCATCATGCAAATATCACTTTAATAAGAGGTTAAAACACAGTTGTGTGGCAACAATCTGCAGCTTCTAATAGTAAAAATGTATTAATTTTATTTGTTTTAATCAGAGTTGATAAAAAGAGTCTGCAGAAACACTTTGATTAGCATTCTCCCTTTGTATGATGTCATCAGAGGAGAAAAGCCACACCCACTAGTGACCATCTCTCCCTCATTAGCATAAGGACGTTAGTCTTGTTTTTGAATCTGCCACTATGCTGACACATAGGCATTTGTAGCTCAGCCCTCTTTTGAATAGAGCACAATCTCATTTGAATTTAAAGCGACAGTCACCAAAACACCACAATTAGGATCAAAGCCTAAAAGGGTCAGTTTTAGAGAGAAAACATGATTTGTGTGGCATTTTAAGCTGAAACGTCACATACACACTCTAGGGCTGTCAAACTGCTGGAGGGCTGAGCCCTGCACAGTTTTGTTCCAACCCTCCTTCAACACACTTACCTGTAGGTTTCAAACAAGCCTGAATGACTCAATTAGTTTGATCAGGTGTGTTTAATTAGGGTAGAAACTAAACTGTGCAGAGCTGCGGCCCTCCAGGAACTGAGTTTGACACCTGTGCTCTAGGGACATAAGACATCTTGTAAAAAGGGGCAGAATAGGTCCCCTTTTAATAACATAGTAACAAAATTGAGTTATTTTAATAACTTACAGTTTCTTATAGGAATCAATGATGGAGGCTTTACAGTCTCTGGCATCACAAGCACCTGATCCTACAAGACAAAGAGGGAAACATAGAAAGATGCACCATATTAAAGGTCCAGTATGTAAGTTTGACACCCAGTGGTTGAACTAGGTATTGCACTCATGGATCAAAATAAACGCAAGCGCGGGATGCCAGATTAAGTACAGGAGCCAGTGATTTAAACTGTGTTCTAAATAAAAGCGATAGAGGGAATATTTTCCATATTAAAAGGAGTTTTGGTTTTAACCAACACCTCAAATTAATATATTAGAAACGGCTTCTATTTCTCACAGCTGAACATGTGAAACCCATGACAGTGATCACCTCAGGTAAACCTCGTGTGCTTTATTCAGTGCTAAATGCTAACAATGTGAGTCTGAATGCCATTTTACAGGACATGTATTGCCATATACTGAAAGCAGCAGCAGATAGTTCAGCTCAGATCTGGAAAATAAAATAAACCATCTGAAATTGAACTTTAGAGCTAAACACATATGAGTGATTCAGCCTCGACATTTAATAATGTTAAAGAGGGTTAACATTTATGTAATAGATGAAAAACCTTACCGTTTCGTGAGTGAGTGCACTATTCTGTGCTTCTGAAAGGTTGTATTTAAATTTCTGTCGTGTTTCATCTGGTGCAAACAGCCAAATTGCACATCACTGTGTAGCTCATCAAAAAGCGTGTTGTTAGGACACGAGATTACAATGTAACCTGCTCGCCTAATGTTTACGCTCGTAATATTTATATCATTTGCTAATTAATAACCTCATGTGGAACTGAATCTGTCTCATTTTGACATCTGATACTGTCCACTGACACTGTCGCATTTCGCTTACGGATGCATGCTTTCAGAGTCTTTCTGAATGAATGAATGAAATACGCTGTTTTCCAACAAGGCAACCCAGAGTGCTGAAATATAATTGGCTAAACTGGCATTGTGCAGGTTAAATTTACCTAAACAAAGACAGCGTTCCGGCACAGAAAAAAACATATTCAGCAGAATATCTGACTTCATTGTTTTTCAGTTAAACAAAAGTATGTTCACTTGGGATGTTTCTTAATTATCTGCACACATATTCTGGTATTTTTATGCTTTAGAAGAGTCAAAAACTTACATACAGCACCTTTAAACAACAGGGAAAGGCAGAATGACAGACTACAGAATGAAAAGTGTAAAAGGTCTCTGTCACAAAGTCCACTAGACAGAATCAGAAAAATTACAAGTTTGCTAAAACACTTTATCCGCCCTTCTTGTTTCACTGCCAAAAATGCTTTTCTTACCTAGATTTTTGTCTAGTTTTAGACCAAATATCTAAACATTCTTAAAGGGCCATGAAACCCCCCCTGTCTCAGCAGGGTGTTTCCACACCTCTAGTTTGAAAAAAGTCAGGAAAGTGGGCGTGTCCAGCTCTGGGAGTGTGGGAGTGTCGGGGGAGGGAAAGTGGGAAGGACTTGCAAAGAAGGGAGTTTCCATTTGGGCACGTGCTGATTTCACAGGCAAAACAAACACACAGACGCAGGGAAGAAAGACAGTGACTGTGTTTACATGGACATCAGTAATCAAATTATTTGCCAAATTATTAATTTGTCGACTTTAACTGCAGTTTGGCACTTTCACTTTTTATTCAGGAATATTTCCTGCATGTCGCCCGTGACAAATGAGAGGAACTGCCGGAGAGTGGAGTTTTAACTAGATGTTTGATACCGCACGGCGAATGGGAGGTAGCGTCAGAAAGCCGTGTGTGTATAGACTATCCTGTCACAAAATGCGGCGAAAATCCTGCACGACGGGAATAATTTGATTGTGTTAACATGTTCGGAGAGCAGCATTTACAGCGGATCTTTCAGTCTATAATATTGTAATATTGCAGTGATATTAATGTACTGTAAACTTAGTAACTAAATCATTTTGACTGAGGTATGTCTTTAAACACTGAAAGAGCACTGCTGACCATACAAACTAACTTTGCCATCTGGGTTAAACAAAGGGCACTGATCACACACACACTTACCAAATCTGTAGACAGACAATCAAACTGGAGCTGTGTCTTTTTTTAAAAGGAGACGAGCGGCAAATCCGGATTTCATCATGTCCAGATGCGAAAAGCTCTCGGGTAAAAAATGTTCCTTACAAACGCATTTCTGTCGCGTGCACTATAATCCACACGTGAGTCCAGCTGCTCTCTCATAGAGGGAAAATGAAAACAAAACCTTCGTTGCAGCACAATAATAAACACAGCGCAATATTAAATGCAACACAGACGACCGTGTCTCCAAATTCTAGTTCTTTCACTAGGCCACACAACGTGGCGTCTCTCTGTCGTTTGAACACTGTAAACAGGTAAACAGTCTCCGGAGCTATCATGCATATTAATGAAGTTGCAGGTCACACACAATAGAGCGCGCTGATTGGTTTTAACAAAGTCTCATGAATTAATGCCCCCCCCTTAGATACGCCATGTTGTACTCGCAGGTACAGACAGTCACTCTCCACGCTGGATTTACACCTGAGTATCTCATGGCCGTGACGCAGCTTCAAAAATTAGTTTCAAACCGGAAGAACGAATTTGCTCAAAATAACGCAAAAACAACCAATTTTCACTTTTTAGTGCAATATATGTGTCCTGATAGTGTTTATAGCAGTGTGGGACACATATATGACTGTTAACAGCTCAACACGTGTGTTTTGGTGTTTTGTGACCCTTTAAATCAAGAAGCATTTTCTAGATAAGCACAAAATATGGTATTGTTTTAAGAAATAATGAGTCAAAATTAAATGTGTTTTTCCTTAAAATGTGCAAAATAATCTGCAAATGTGGTAAACAAAATAATCTTATGATCAAGAGGAAAAACATGATTATTTGACTTATTCCATTGGCACATTATTTAGTTTGTTTTAAGGAAAAGATCACTTAATTTTGACAAATTATTTCTTAAAACAAGGCAATGTTTTGTGCTTATCTAGAAAATGCTTCTTGATTTAAGAATTTTTAGACATTTGGACTAGAAACAAGACGAAAACTCTCAGTCAGAAAAGCATATTTGGCAGTGTTATCTCTCTGACTGACATGTCAGAGCAAACAGAGCGGCGCTGTGACAGAGTCAGACTGTTCACACTCTCCTGAATAAAGAGCGAACGGCTCACACGTCTCTGCGCTTTAAACCAGAACAGGCAAAGGTAAAGGAACTCAGATGTTGAAACCTTTAAGGCTTTCAGTAAACTCAGTACCGCCTGTCATTTACCTCCACGCTGGGATGTCGCTGATCAGAAGGATCTGCGGGTTTCTCTGTCCCAGAATCCTCAGCTTCAGCACACATCGTCTGCTCTGAAAGTGTGAGAGAGAGAGAGAAAGAGAGAGAGGTTTTAATGCTATCCTTTCTGGTTATGACACAAGATCTCAAACAGAGATAAAGAGGTTTGTTGCACATCTGCAGGGAGCCGCTGTCTGTGTTCACACTGATTCAGCGCTGCGCTAAAGACCTGCAAATCCCACACAAGCACTGAATTCCAGCTCTTTTGGCAGAGCATGCTTTAGGAAATTGTTTTTACAAGCTGTTGGACAATTAATTTTCTACTTGACTAACATATAAAGCAGCAAACGAAAATGCTCCATAAAAAAAAAAAAAAAATAGGGAACCTATTGTGCAAAAATCACTTTTATAAGGGGTTTAAGCACAGTTGTGTGTCAGCAGTGTGTGAATATAAGCCGCTTCTAATGGTGAAAATGTATTAATTTAATTGTTTATAATCAGACTTGATAAAACAGAAACACTTTGATTGACATTCTCCCTTTGTACGTGTCATCAGAGGGGGAAAGCCCCGCCCACTAGTGACCATCTCTCCCTCATTAGCATAGACAGCCCTGAGTGAGTAGCAGTCGTCTGCCTTTAGAGTTTACACCTGCTGATGATAATGTCAGCTAAGACTGACAATTGAACAGGGACAGGAGACAAATGAACAGTGACAGGAGTCTCCATAGACTGACAGAAGCATGAAGCACGCACTGATGCCAACATTTTAATACCGTTAGTCCTGTTTTGAATCTGCCACTATGCTGACACACAGGCATTTGTACAGCATAGGCTCATTCTGAAAACGTAGCCCTATATACGTTTCTGGAGATCACGAATTATGTAGCCAGAGCTACGTATGATGCCGTTCCTTTTCACGCTTACCAGCTGACCGATTACCTTCGTGTGGACGGCTTTCTTGTTGTTACCAGTTTGTTCAGTTAGCTCGCCATGTACGTCAGTGGACTTGAGACGCAAAGAGGAGTTGACCACGAACTACGGGGTTCCAGTTCGGTGAGGAACAGTTGCAGAAAGCAGGTAAGACAAAAACAGAATAAAAATAAAATAAACAAGTAAATAGCAGGGTGAGAATGTGGTAAAACCTGAAATCAAGGTAAAAAACAGGCGAGGGCTTTTTCTGGATTGCTTTTTAAAACTTGGTTGGGTTTAGGTTAGGGGGTGGGCGGGTTAGTCTGTGCTTTTGAAAACACTATTAGTTGGGTTTGGGGGGGGGGGGGGGCATATGATCGATCAGTCGGTCGACAGCGAGATATTTATGTGAGAACGGCAAGCTCGAATGGCACTCGAGAGAGAAATTCGAGATCTCAAAAAGCGTACACAGTGGCCTCTGGGGGATTCGCAAAAACAAAAACGTAGCTCCTGTGATGTTTTTGCCGCTCTCCAGAAATGTATATAGAGGTACGTTTTCAGAATGAGCCTGGGCTGCATTTGTAGCTCCGCCCTTTTTTGAAAAGAGCACAATCTCATTTGAATTTAAAGTGACAGTCACCAAAAGGACACAATTAGGATCCTCTATAGTCTGTGATTAAACATACTGGTGGAAGTCTCCATTTTTAGCGCTGTGGGTGAGACGGGGTTTTCAGTATTGAAATGAAATCCATTAGTAATTTTGGGGTTTAAAAAAGTAACCTAAAAATAACATTTTACATTGTTGTGATACAGTACACAAAACTTAAAAAATTAAATTATAATTAAATTAAAAAAATTTAATTAAAAGAATGAAAATTAAATTAAAAAACACTGAATTATATATAATTATATTGATTAATCTGTGTTAAATTTGTCAGAAATAGTTTTAAAGGGGACCTATTATGCGTATTATCACTATTATGACCTATTATAACTTTTATAAGGGGTTTAAGCACAGTTGTGTGGCAGCAGTGTGTGAATATAAGCAGCTTCTAATGGTAAACATTTATTATTATATATTTTTTTTATAATGACGCTTGATCAAAACAGTCTGCAGAAACACTTTGACTTTCTCCTGTTGTATGTTTCATAAGAGGGGAAAAGCTCCGCCCACTAGTGACCATCTCTCCCTCATTAGCATAAGATGGTTAGTCTTGTTTTTGAATCTGCCACTATGCTGACGCATATGCATTTGTAGCCCCGCCCTCTTTTTAAAAGAGCACGATCTCATTTGAATTTAAAGTGAAAGTCTCCAAAACGACACAATTATGATCAAAGGGTCAGTTTCAGAGAGTTATAAAAGATTATTTGTGTGGTATTTTGAGCTGAAACTTCACAAACACACTCTTGGGACATCAGAGACTTATTTTACATCATGTAAAAAGGGGCATAATAGGTCCACTTTAAAACTTCTGCATTCAGAAATACCCTTTACTTGCACATTGAACACTTTTGCATCAGCTAGAAACGATTATTCAGCATCTTCAGCTATAATTCCTCCTGGATCAAGTGATGTCCAAAGCATTAAAGGGGAAGTTTACCCAGAAATTGAATCTCTGTCATCATTAGCTCACTCATTCTCTGTTCTGTTGAACACAAAAGAAGATATTTTAAAGAATGCAGTTTGATGGTACTCATTGATTTCCAAAGTACTTTAGAAGTCAATGGGTACTGTGAACCAGGATCCAGTTTTAAGGAAAACCTCATTTAATTTTGACTTATTATTTCTGAAAACAAGACCATATTTTTTACTTGTCTAGAAAATGCTTCTTGATTTAAGAATGTTTTGATATTTAGACTAGAAACAAGACAAAAACTCTAAGTAAGAAAGGCTTGAATACTGAATGCATAAAACAAATCACATTTCTTTTGCACAGCCTGAACAATTTCTTAGATGTACACACAGCACCTCCAGAAAGTCCACATGATCATCCTCCTTTGCTTTAAAATATTTAATGAGTTGCTCACAGGTATGTCTGGCAATTTTAAAGTTCCACTCCATAATCCAGAAGGGCTTCCCCCGTGGATAAACTATTGTCTGAGTTTATTACAAAGACGGTGCAAAAATATTTGTAGAATTTATCTGGGAGAGTCTGAATTAGATCAACACTTTATTCAGCGAGCAGGGCTCTGTTCCACTTCCTGCCATTTCAATTCAACTTCCTGTAAAGTGTGGCTAGCTTCATTCTAATTTAAATGGAGTACATTTTCTAACCTATAGAAGTGCATATAAAGCATATTAAAGAGATAATTCACTTGATAAGAGATCATTTAAGCATAAAAGAAGATATTCTGAAGAATGCTGGGGAAAGAAACAGCCAGTTACATGCATAGCAATTGTCATTCATTCATTTTCCTTCGGCTTAGCCTCTTTCAGAGGTCGCCACAGTGGAATGAACCGCCAACTATTCCAGCATATGTTTCCAGCTGCAACCCAGTACTAGAAAACACCCATACACACTCATACACTACAGCCAATTTAGTTTATTTAATTCACCTATAGCGCATGTGTTTGGACTGGGGGGGAAACCGGAGCACCCGGAGGAAACCCACGCCAACACGGGAGAACATGCTAACTTCACATAGTAATGCCAACTGGCCCAGCCTGGGACTCAAACCAGTGACCTTCTTGCTGTGAGGGCACAGTGCTAACCACTGAGCCACCGTCGTATTTTTGTTTCTATGTGATAGCAAAAGGTCAAGACACAAATATATTTATGTTGCTTTCTCTTATTTTAATAAGTTAATCAGGTTTCAACTCAAGGTTTAACTTAATATTTTGAGTCAGTTTGACTGATGTGGATTGATATGACTAGAAAAGTTCATTTGATTCAACTAAAAAAGTGGAGTAAGCATGACTTGTTTTACCACGGTTTTACTATGGATGCCAATGCTTTTTTCACCCAACTTTCTTCAGAATATCTCCTTTTGTGTTCAACAGACGAAATACATTTATAAAAGCATAGATTTGTTCCCAATTCTCAGTATTGTTCAACGTTTAGTTGATGACGATTGATTTTGATGTGAAGAGAAATGATAAGATGTCAGAATTGTATCTCACCAAATCTGCTTTTAATAAACTCGCCGGCTGAAACAACATCCAAACACCTTCTGGAGCTCATTTAGTAAGTAAGAAACTTCATTTGCTCATTGTTGAATGTGATGTTTTTTGCATTTACGTTTGCTGCATTTATAAAGCGTCCGTGATTTGATGTCGGTCTGTCTGATGTGATTTCTTTTATGCATGATTTGATTGGGTGACACTCACAGGACTGATTATTCTGCTTAACCAGTCACCATAGATAAGAAAAAATAAACATATGACATAATGACAAGTTGAAGGTGGATAGTTCAGTAAAAGTACCAATACAGCACTAAAAAAGTTCAAGTCCTGAAAAAAAGCTACTTAACTACAATAATTTGATTGTTTGTGATTCGCTGCTTTACACCACTTGTTAGTGTTTTTGTTTATGTAATGTGGGTGTGTACATTCAGTGTTGGGGAGAATACTTTGTAAATGTATTTAGTTACAGAATACAGAATACCTGCTTTAAAATGTATTTTGTAACGTATTCCGTTACTTTGCTTAATCCTGGTACTGTATTCTAAATACTTGGAATACTTCCCCTTGAAAACAGCCTTCAAGTCTATTAAATGTCACACTATGCGTTGGTAGCAATTTCTGCAGGAAAACAGAGGGCCTCTAATGCCCATTATTGACTGATAAATAAATAAAACAATATAATTATGTTTATTAAATAATGTTTATTTATCAAAGTGTCAACTAATTCAATTTCTGTTTCTGTAATAAAGATAAAAAGTGCTTGAACATAGACAGCATTACTGTCTGTAATATACAGTATATGTATATAATATGCATTTTGCTTACCCTTTGTATTTCACAGTCTGCACAGAAAAATATCAGGTAAACAAGAAAAGAAAACCTTCATAATAGTTTATGTAAAACCAAGGTAATGTAACAGGTTCTATCCAACATTTTAATTTCTATTATGAAAACTTCTCTCCTAAGAACAATACTGCAAATATTAGAAGAATGCAAAATGTGTTTGCTTTACAAAAATGTAAACATCAAAATGAACAAGTTTTGTTTTAAGTCAAACATATTAGCCAGTAGCCACCTATCTGCAGTACCTTGAACTACCTTGCTTGAACTTCCAAGACGTGAATGCATTTTTTCCTTTACTGCTGCTAGAAAGTTGCTTCGGTTGCGGCTCCAACCCCTCGAGCTCCTGGTCTGAATCCTCCGTATTTGTACACTCAAGTTAACCAGGGCTGTCAACTTTGGCTTAGGTGCCCATAAGTCCCGCCCACATTTGTGTCAAAAAAGCGAACGTAAATTTAAGAAGCGTAAACGAAACCTCTGAAAGCGCAAACGAAACATCAAGCAGCGAATTCACGAACAATGACGGCAAAAAAGCAGTTTATTTGAAAATCATGGTTGTTGTCCGGTTGTTCGGTGTTTGCGATCATCCTTTTTGCTGCGTGAGAAAATGGAGGTGTGGCGTGATAGCCTGAGAACTGGGTAATTTGCGTGAGTCTCACTGAGTTAACGCTGGTGATTACAGTCAGGAGTGTAGCTTCTGTTTCTATGGTTTCGGCGGCAATTTAGTAATATTATTATGGGCCAGACACGCATCGCCCGAAGTATTCCAATGGTATTAGGAAAGTAACTGTATTCTAAATACCCTGTTTAAAAATAGTAACTGTAACGGAATACAGTTACTCATGAATAGTATTCTAAATACGTACCGCCGGTACATGTATTCCGTTACTCCCCAACACTGTGTACATTGTTGTGTATTTTTTGTTTTGTTTTGTGATTGTTAAGCACTTTGGGCAATGTGAGCTGTATTCCCAGCAGACACCTTGATGATAAAACAACATCAAATTATTAACGCCAAGCATGACGTCAAAAATGTCAATCGATTTGATGTCAAAATTTTGACATCCATTTGACATCCATACACTGATGTCATTTTGACCGACAAATAAGAACACAAAAGACATCGTCATTCATTTTCATTTGGCTTAGTCTCTATTTCAGAGGTCGCCACAGCTTAATGAACTGCCAATTATTCCAGCATATGTTTTACATAGCGGATGCCCTTCCTGCTGCAACCCAGTACTGGGAAACACCCATGCACTCTCATTCACACACACTCATACACTACGGCCAATTTTCATTTATTCATTCATTTTTCTTTGGCTTAGTCGCTTTATTCATCAGGGGTCCCCACAGCAGAATGAACCGCCAACTTATCCAGCATAAGTTTTACACAACGGATGCCCTTCCAGCCTCAACCCAGTACTGAGAAACACCCATCCACTTCCACATTCACACTCATACACTACGGCCAATTTAGTTTATTCAATTCCCCTATATGTGTTTGGACTGTGAGGGAAACCGGAGCACCGGGAGGAAACCCACGCCAACACGAGGAGAACATGCAAACTCCACACAGAAATGCCATTTGGGGCCTCGAACCAGCAACCTTCTTGCTGTGAGGCCACAGTGCTAACCACTGATAAGCCCAAAAGGGGATTATAATATAGGTAAATTTGTATTCATCTGTAAGCTTCAAATTTACACTGAATTTTGTGTCCTTACAAGGCATGTAAACCACCTTAATATCAAGATGAAATCAAATTGACGTAAAGCATGACGTCAAAAAACACATCAAAATAATTATTGATGTAATGGTAAAACCTTGACATCTATTTGACATCCACAAATTGATGCTCTTTTGACCTAAAAAATACTGACACAAAAAGTATTATAATATCAGAAGTTGCATTCATCTGAAAGCTTCAATTCCACGAAATCATGAAATGCTGAAGTTTTTTTCTTTCCATCTGGCGTGCGTTATTAAATTCCATTACACTCTCACCAGTCCTTACTCCTTATTTGCGTCTAATACCCCAGTTTGTCACGGCGCATGAATGAAATGTTTATGAGTTAAAGAGAAATTGCAGAACTGCAGTTAAAGTCGGGTATCGTGCTGATTTGATTCAGAAGGGCACCTTTTTGTCAGACGGCTCGGTATACATCTGCACTAAAATATCAAGGTGAAAGTCATCATAGCTTCCGTAGAATAGACCCAGCACCCAACCCAACTTTGAGAATAGATTAACGCTGATATTTGTTTTATTGCGCGATAAAAGTCTTGCGTTAACCCTGATAACAGCCCACCACTAAGATATATATATATATATATATATATATATAGTTGAAGTCTGAATTATTAGCCCCCCCTTTGACTTTTTTTTTCTTTTTTAAATATTTCCCAAATTATGTTTTACAGAGCAAGAAAATTTTCACAGTATGTCTGATAATATTTTTTCTTCTAGGGAAAGTCTTCTTTTGACTTTCGACCAGAATAAAAGCAGTTTTAAATTTTTTAAAAGCCATTTTAAAGACAAAATTATTAGCCGCTTTTAACTATTTTGGTTTTCTATAGTCTGCAGAACAAACCATCATTATACAATAACTTGCCTAATTACTCTAACCTGCCTAGTTAACCTAATTACCCTAGTTAAGCCTTTAAATGTCACTTTAAGCTGTATAGAAATGTCTTGAAAAATATCTAGTCAAGTAATATTTGCTGTCATCATGACAAAGATAAAATAAATCAGTTATTAGAGATGAGTTATTAAAACTATTATGATTAGAAATGTGTTAAGAAAATATTCGCTCCGTTAAACAGAAATTGGGAAAAAATAAATAAACAGGGGGGCTAATAATTCTGACTTCAACTGTATATATATATTTATATACAGGGAGAGCAGAATTATTAGGCAAATGAGTATTTTGACCACATCATCCTCTTTATGCATGTTGTCTTACTACAAGCTGTATAGGCTCGAAAGCCTACTACCAATTAAGCATATTAGGTGATGTGCATCTCTGTAATGAGAAGGGGTGTGGTCTAATGAGATCAACACCCTATATCAAGTGTGCATAATTATTAGGCAACTTCCTTTCCTTTGGCAAAATGGGTCAAAAGAAGGACTTGACAGGCTCCGAAAAGTCAAAAATAGTGAGATATCTTGCAGAGGGATGCAGCACTCTTAAAATTGCCAAGCTTCTGAAGCGTGATCATCGAACAATCAAGCGTTTCAGTCAAAATAGTCAACAGGGTCGCAAGAAGCGTGTGGAAAAACCAAACCAAAAACCAAGGCGCAAAATAACTGCCCATGAACTGAGAAAAGTCAAGCGTGCAGCTGCCAAGATGCCACTTGCCACCAGTTTTGCCAAATTTCAGAGCTGCAACATCACTGGAGTGCCCAAAAGCACAAGGTGTGCAATACTCAGAGACATGGCCAATTTAAGAAAGGCTGTGTTTTGATCTGCTCACCATGGATGGCAGGCTTTTCAGTGTCCTTGCAAAGAAAGGTGGCTATATTGGTCACTGATTTGTTTTTGTTTTGTTTTTGAATGTCAGAAATGTATATTTGTGAATGTTGAGATGTTATATTGGTTTCACTGGTGAAAATAAATCATTGAAATGGGTATATATTTGTTTTTTGTTAAGTTGCCTAATAATTCTGCACAGTAATAGTCACCTGCACACACAGATATCCTCCTAAAATAGCTAAAACTAAAAACAAACTAAAAACTACTTCCAAAAATATTCAGCTTTGATATTAATGAGTTTTTTGTGTTCATTGAGAACATGGTTGTTCAATAATAAAATTAATCCTCAAAAATACAACTTGCCTAATAATTCTGCACTCCCTGTATATATATATATATATATATATATATATATATATATATATATATATATATATATATAGTCAAAAATCTATAAGAGGACTGTCTTGTAATTGATTTTTTACCTGCTTTTGGACGCCATCTTTGACGTTTTTTTGGATGTCATTTTGATATCAAGCTAGTCAGTTGACATCAAATCAATTTGCATTTTCGGTGTCATGTTTAAACTTGCTTTAAACTGTGCTATACAAATAATAAACCAAACAAGTAAAAGATGTTTTCCACCATGAGAAGCAGCAATACCTTGACTTCCACCCACGTCTGTCTGCTGCAGTACGGAGCAGTGGTTTGACAGCTGCAGAGATGATGAACTCTGGGATTCCCCTTCACATGTCATCACGGGCGATCTGGTGGCATGATCAGACTCGGCCTCCATCTCAGGTGATGGCGGCTCAGTGCCAGTTTTCTCACCGGTGGGATCTTCATCAGGGACGGTTTCAGGGAGATCCTCCGCTGTCTGCTCTTCTGTGCCGGTTCCCTCACTCTCCACCTCCATCCCGTCCTCATCCTTCACCTCTTCCTGACAACGCAGGTAAAGAAACAGCATTTCAGAAGACTCTAGTGGACTTTTAACCAACAAAGCAGGGGCCATTAGAAACCAATAATGCGTTACTTCGCTAAAAAGTGAAATGTTTCCAGGTTTCTCAGAGGAAGTCCTCATAGTTGGTAAACTTAGCTTAGCGAATGGGAGAGGACAACAAATATATCTTCACAAACCTATTTGCTGAAATAATAAAAGAAACACTCAATGATGGTGTTCTCAAGACTTTCAGACAAAGGAAAACAATAGTGAGACTGATAACGGCAACCAAAAGAGAGAATAACATCACATTTACTGTCCTGCCTCCAAACACTCCGCATTTTTTTAAATAATTTGATGCAAATATGATATAATACATACATAAATATATATACAAGTGTTTTTTTAACCCCTTTGGACCCTGTGTCCATTACAATTCAATTAAATTCATCTTTATTTGTATAGCGCTTATACAATGTAGATTGTGTCAAAGCAGCTTCACATGGAAGATTATAGCGAATTACAATGGACATCACATGTCAGGCCATGTTTTTTGTGGTTCCTGATCATTTCATCTCATTTAAAGGCTGCAGTTCATGACGATTGTCATCCAATTAAATGGCGGTAAGGCTCGGCATGTTATAATTTGAATAAAATCCACTACACTGAAAAGCAGCATGGCACCACTTCACTCCAGACACAAAGCACATTTACAATGTTTTATTCAGATTTATTGATATGTTTGCCAATATTTCATAGATTGTATGTAAAAAAAAGAGGGATTGCACTTACTAATGAAAGTTTTAAATATTTTTGTAACACTGAAAGCTTTAGATCAGGATTTGTTCAAATATGTTTGTCAATTAGGATGTACTATGGGTTCAAGATCTGCGACTGCGGACCAGCGGTGGGGCCAAGTCGGAGTACTCACTCTGGTCCCCTGGGCTCTGCACTGGTTGGGGAAATTCCAAATTGAAACAAAACAATCCATTACAATTGGCTAAAGATTGGCAAACAAATTTCGGGACATTGCAACCTGCAGAACCTGGGTAGATTAAAAAAAAAGAAAAAAAAAGATCTGCGACTGAAATTAAATCTCCAGCAATGCTGATTGAACTATTTTATATATAAAAAAAACTATATTGATGTACTAATTCATTGCTGAAACAATTTCATATGCAGAATATACAGCTCTTGAAGTTCTTGAGCTTATAGCAGATGGAAATATCTCAGATGTGGACATTATGTAGAGTGATGAGGAAGATGAAGATAAAGTGGTAACACTTTATAATAACAGTACATGAATAATGATGTATTAATATGTAAACTAAACATTACTTTATTGTGAATTAATGATGAGTTAATGTATGCACCAATCATGAAATAACTTTAACTACAACATGAGTCACATGAGTTCATGTGTGAATTACGGCTACCTTAATTACTTGTTAGTACATGATTGTTTGTTAATTAATGTATTAATTACCGCATTAGTTTATGCTTAATTTAACCATCATGAACTCATGATATGTTAATATATAATTATGTTGTGACTTTACTTGAAGGGGCACATCATCATTAACCCATTCTTAACTACTCATGAACTCCTTATGCACGTCCAACTAGTCAGTTTACACTAGTATATACACTAGAATAACAATAGAAAAGTGTTCAGTCAACATCAACATCAACAGGAGTTCATGAGTAGTTATGGATGAGTTAATGATGATGTGCCCCTCCAAGTAAAGTCATGACATAATCATACATTAACAGCTCATGAGATCATGTTGGTTACATTTAGCTTAAACTTAAATGTTAACTAACACATTAATTAACAACATGTACTAACAAGTAATTAAGGTAGCCGTTATTCACACATGAACTCATGTGACTCATGTTGTAGTTAAAGTTAGTTCATGATTGGTGCATACATTAACTCATCATTAATTCATAATAAAGTAATGTTTAGTTTGCACATTAATACAACATTATTCATGTACTGTTATTGTAAAGTGTTACCGATAAAGTTTGTTATAAACAAAATGCAATACAACAAAACCTCAAAATGAAAGTAAAAATGTTACAATGCTAATGTTTGTGATTTTGAAAAAAAAATTCAAGATTATACCAGCGATATGGTATAATGTTCGGGAAGTGGTGTCCATTGAAATGAACAAAAATATATATACTTAAAGGGTGTTGAAGTTTTATTATTATAATTTGGTCTCATTTATAGGAGCCTCAAGAACTGTGAAAACATACTTTTGCATTTTTCTGCACCTTAGTACATAATTTGGGTCTTAAGGGGTTAAAATCTAAATATTAAAAACGTTCAAGGATTTCAGATGCTGTTGATGGTTAAACACGTCATAACAGTCTTGTGAAAAGGCTCCATAGACTGATTTCACGCGGCCGCCATTATTAACAGCGAAATCGAGGCTGCGGTGGGAAGAAACCCAGAAGTATCGCCTGAGTCACACAGGAATGTTGTGTACCTGGCTGTATATCTTATCAGTGAAGAGAAAGTGACACAAATTTATCATTTCACCGCCTTCCGAGTGACCCGAAGGTCCGTTCTGAATGAATAGTGAAAATAAAAAAGGATATTTGACCTCATTTTCAGCTAAGTTAAGGGAAATGGCGCTACTTAGCTAACGTTTTCTTTCCCAAACACACGTTTTAGATGCCATTCATCAAACTCAAGCTAATGAACTGAGTCTTTATCTATATTAGACTAGTCACGATACAAAATTTCCGTAATGAAATATAAAAAACCGCCAATTTCTCGTTAACATTTAAGACACGGTTCATGGAGTTGTTAAACAGCGCTGATTGGCCATTGTGTTCACGTGCTCAACAGAAATCACTCTGATTGGCTGTGAAGGTCATCAGTTCACCTCACCGCTGTTTACTGAGTGCAAACACAGACGAGCGATCCGCTGATGAAACGACTGATCTTCACGGCTTTAAAACGCTCCAATAGACGGATGTCTATGTGTGTTTTCAGTCTGTGAAGAGCAGGAAGCTGATAACCTTCACAGTCATTCTGTTGAGCACTGGTGAATACTACGGCAAATCAGCGGTGTTTATGAGCGCGCTCGGCGGCGCGTAAATGTTAGCGGGAAATGGACGTTTTTAAAACTTCAGTACCGGGACAACACTGTTAAAGACAACACGAAGATGTGCTACAGAGGACTGCACTGTTTTATCACTCACCGGGTTACATAGGCTGAAGCAGGGAAGCCCCCCACGGTGTTTACCTGCTGCCATGAACTGAAGCCTAGGAGGACACTTAAGCGTATCCCTCTTAAAGAGATTGTGATGTTGTTTGACGCCTAATACGCTTTTAATTGTTTGAATTAAACTGAACTGATTGATATTAAAGTGATGTTTACACCATTTCTGCATTTTGAAGTCACAGCAACAGCTGGAGGTTTATAGCACACAGCATATTGTTGCAATGTTTACAGTGCTGATCCTATACTTCCGGGTTTCTTCCCACCGCAGCCTCGCTTTCGTGTTCTAAAATGGCGGTCGCGTGAAATGAGCGTACTAACCCATAACTAGGCCCACATGGAATTTGCTCCAGAAGAAATAGACTGATCTTGAACGCATCGTTCCTCCTGTTTGTATAGGTGAATTACCGGTTTGTAAACATTCAGGATGCGCGCGCAGCGAGGTTGCAGAAAAAAATGGGATCGCTAGCATTTGCAGCGAGGGAATGACATCCGATGCGGTACAGAGTTTGTTGTTGTATTAGAGATAAGTTATATTGATTATATATTATTTACATAATGCTTTCAGCGTATTATAACAGCTTGTCACCCAGTGATAAGCACAGTGGTTCTGAAAAATTTACGTTAAAGTAAGCTGCGTTTGTCTGACAGGTCCATTTGCGATAGCACCCTCCTAATGGATATTGTATAAGACTAAATGGCCAAGCATCCAGCCCCAAATATACAACTACCTCATTGAAACTCCAAGTGATTTTACAAGAGAGAAGTTAAAGGTCTACCAGTGTTTGGATGTCAACAATGTTGTTCTGTGTGGTCATGTGCAAGAAATAATGATCTATGATTACCAGATTCAAAACTATATAGTGCTAAAAACCGAGGTTCTGCCGAGCCAAAGACAAGGAAAGAAGACGGAGCTGTACAAGGCCTGGGTAATCATCAACAAGCAGAACAACTGCATTCTGACAGTGAACCCCACCTGTACGGCAGGGTATGTGAACTTACATTTTTACATTTCAATCTCAGCATTCAGTGTCCGCAGTTTAATTAATCATATTTAACTGTTTTTGCTGCAATCAAAAATGAGTAATGTGTATGATTCAGCATAGCGTGAACTTACCTGATATGAAATGAGAACTGCAGAGTCCAGCATTTATAATTAAGTCCTCACTCCATTCAGCTATTATGATGGCTGTTAGCCAAAGACGTCTGAGGTTGGCATTAAAGCAGTGTGGTGTACGGTAAAATGTAAGTTTTCTATTTTTGGAATTTGGCATCCTACCGCACAACACGGCATGTTTGCTATTGCAACCGGTCTTTTGTGCAGCCGGTATGTGTGGTTGAACCCTTGTGACGTCATGTGTAACGTAGGTTGGTAATTCCCATATAAGATGGCGCCAACGACGATGGCTGCCTCCGTGTCATGTTTCCCTCAGGCAATCCATCTCATGAACACTTTATGATAGTAATTGTAAAACAAACATCACTACTTTTTAAACACATATAGACTTATTTATTTAACAACATACTTTACATGCTAATTTGCACATAACAGCTGCACATATCATGTTGTATATAGTAAGGTACAGTAAGGGTGCTTTCACACTTGGTTCAATTGCCTGTCCCCCCTTGCCACCGTCTCTGTTGGTTTGTGTTCACACTGTCTTTTTTCCTTCTGAACCCCGGTACGCTTGCGTCATAGAGCTGCTGTTTTGTTTACGGCTGTTGCTAGGTGACAGTCACGAAAGCAAAGCGCCAAAATGGAGACTTCCGCACATCGCGGTCGATTTGCTTTTACTGAATCTTTTAGTTTTGGACATACAGAAAGCGACTCGCGTCTGTCTGCCGCAAAAATATTATAAACATTCAGAACATCACACAGTGTCTGCAGAAGCTGTTTCTGGAGGAGACAAGCAGACATCACTGTGTATCACTGTGCTTGGCTCAGTCCCGCTAAAGGTACAATACGTGGCGCACATACACACACACACACACACACACGAATGAACGTTATGAAAACGATAGTTTGTTGTACAGTTGCCGGTTCACTTCCGCTATTTGGTACGATTGCATTCATACCAGAAGTGAACCGTACCAGAGTTCGCATGAACCGTACCCCAGACCACCTCTTTCAGGCGGACTCGGGTATGGTTCACGGGTGCGCACCCGAGTTCAGAAGACACGTTCACACTAGCTAAACGTACCGTACTATGACGTCAAACGAACCCGGGTGCGGACCAAAAGTGCTAGTGTGAAAGCACCCTTAAAGTGAGAATTATTCGCCCCCCTTTGAATTTTTTCTTCTTTTTTAAATATTTCCCAAATTATATTTAACAGAGCAAGGAAATTTTCACAGTATTTCTGATAATATTTTTTCTTCTGGAGAAAGTCTTATTTGTTTTATTTCGGCTAGAATAAAAGCAGTTTTGAATTTTTTATAAACCATTTTAAGGTCAAAATTATTAACCCCTTTAAGCTATTTTTTTTCCCGATAGTCTACAGAACAAACCATCGTTATACAATAACTTGCCTAATTACCCTAACTTGCCTAGTTAACCTAATTAACCTAGTTAAGCCTTTAAATGTCACTTTAAGCTGTATAGAAGTGTCTTGAAAAATATCTAGTCAAATATTATTTACTGTCATCATGACAAAGATAAAATAAATCAGTTATTAGAGATGACTATCAAACTATTATGTTTAGAAATGTGTTGAAGAAATCAACTCTCCGTTAAACAGAAATTGAGGGAAAATAAACATGGAGGCTAATAATTCAGGGGGGCTAATAATTCTGACTTCAACTGTATATTTGAGGCCTAAAATGACTGAATTTGTGACGTTACTTCCTTCAATTCTTGTGCACACAAAAATCTTTTAAAATGTTCATTTTTTGACCTCAAGAATCATTGGACTCGCAAAAACCTTGAGGGACTGATTTATACTGATGTACTTTTAAACTAGAAAGCTTAGACAAGGCAAGTTTAAGGATGTGTTAGAGCACTGTAGACTGATCATTACTGAGACTACTGTAAATACAACTTTTTTAATTAAAAAAAAAGGCTTCAGTGATTTACTTTACCGATCGAAAACCACTATCCAGACCTAACTTCAGTAAACAGAGTTAAATCAGGTGATATTTGGCAGTTACATAAAGCGTCGCCTGCTGAACAAGCTGCCATAGTTTGGAGAGCAAATGTGGTAAGGGTTTGAAGAAACTCGCTTTGTCACTTTTGTCCTTGCTCTCCTCTTAAGCACTCATTAAAGGGTTAGTTCACACAAAAATGAAAAATATATGCTGATTTATTCACCCTCAAGTCATCCTAAAAGTAAATATGTATCTTTCTTCTTTCAGTTGTATCCATTATGAGATATTTTAAAAAATATATCAAGGGGCTTTTCAGCTCAATGTCCAAAAGAAGTGCACTAATGCACATCCATCCATAATAAAAAACTGCCCCAGCAGGTGAATAAAGTTTCCCTGTAGTGATTAGCCCCCCTGAATTATTAGCCTCCATGTTTATTTTTCCGACAATTTCTGTGTAACAGAGAGCAGATTTTTTCAACACATTTCTAAGCATAATAGTTTTAGTAACTCATTTCTAATAACTGATTTATTTTATCTTTGCCATGATGACAGTAAATAATATTAGACTAGATATTTTTCAAGACACTTCTATACAGCTTAAAGTGACATAAACATAAAAGGCTTAACTAGGTTAATTAGGTTAACTAGGCAGGTTAGGGTAATTAGGCAAGTTATTGTATAACGATGGTTTGTTCTATCGAAACAAAAATAAAGCTTAAAGATGCTAATAATATTGACCTTAAAATGTGTTTTAAAAAATTAAAAACTGCTTTTATTCTAGCCGAAATAAAACAAATAAGACTTTCTCCAGAAGAAAAAATATTATCAGACATACTGTGAAAATTTTCTTGCTCTGTTAAACATAATTTGGGAAATATTTAAAAAAGAAACAAAAATTCAAAGGGGGGCTAATAATTTTGACTTCAACTGTATGTTAAATATCCCTGCAGTTCCCAAGGTTTGGACCCGGTTTACTAAACCGTTAGATGTACACTGTAAAAAATGGCCAGGATTTCAACGGTAAAAAAACGATAAAAATGCTACAGTACAAATCCGTAACCTGGTTAACAGTATGTTTCCTTAACATATACGGCGAATAACCGTAAATTGACTTTCCCAGAATTCCCTGCATGGCACATCACTTTTTATGCTTTTTGTTGACATTACTATGGATCTTTTTAGTTGTTTCCTCATCAGTAATGTATATTAGTGAGTTATGTTACATCTAATGTTGATAAACAATGTTTATTTCATGACTTTAATTTTAATGCGTGTTACCATACTGGTGTTTAGTAGCTGTGTGAATGACACTGAGCACCTTCTTTACACTGATACACTTTTCTGATTGTGGGAAAAGTTGTTTGTGATGAGCATTGGTTCGTTATGTATGAACTTTCTCATCACCACCTGCTTATGGCTGTGTTATTATGTCTATCTGTGTAACAGAAGATGAGTAGATGTTGCTAATTTAAAATACAGACAAATTACCTATATAAATTAATAAAATACGGTAGTTTACTGTAAAAATGAGAATTTATTTTACGGTTTGTACCGTATTTTTTACGGTTAAATACTGGCAACCACAGTTGCCGGTTTCTTACCGTAAATTTTACGGATTCATTTTTTACAGTGTATATATGTATCTTTCTTCTTTCAGTTGAATTCATTATGAGATATTTTTAAAAATATATCAAGGGGCTTTTCAGCTCAATGTCCAAAAGAAGTGCAATAATGCACATCCATCCATAATACAAACTGCTCCATACAGGGCCAGCAGGTGAATAAAGTTTTCCTGTAGTGATTAGCCCCCCTGAATTATTAGCCTCCATGTTTATTTTTCCCACAATTTCTGTTTAACGAAGAGTTGATTTTCTCAACACATTTCTAAACATAATAGTTTTAATAACTCATCTCTAATAACTGATTTATTTTATCTTTGCCATGATGACAGTAAATAATATTTGACTAGATATTTTTCAAGACACTTCTATACAGCTTAAAGTGACATTTAAAGGCTTAACTAGGTTAATTAGGTTAACTAGGCAGGTTAGGTAATTAGGCAAGTTATTGTATAATGATGGTTTGTTCTGTAGACTATTGAAAAAATATAGCTTAAAGGGGTTAATAAATTTGACCTTAAAATGTGTTTTAAAAAATTAAAAACTGCTTTTATTCTAGCCGAAATAAAACAAATAAGACTTTCGCCAGAAGAAAAAATATTATCAGACATACTGTGAAAATTTTCTTGCTCTGTTAAACATCATTTGGGAAATATTTAAAAAAGAAACAAAAATTCAAAGGGGGCTAATAATTTTGACTTCAACTGTATGTTAAATGTCCCTGCAGTTCCCAAGGTTTGGATCCGGTTTACTAAACCGTTAGAGGTACTCGCCTTTATTGGCTAGACGACAGACTTCATTTCTTTGGAGGTCTACAAAGCCTCCAGGTATCTGACAGTGGCTTGTGGATACTTTTTGAAGGTAGAAAATATAAGATGTTCTCGATATGCCAGTTGTGGTGCTTTTTGTGATAAATGGCAACCCTTTCTAACATATTTTCCCCCACTTTAAGTTTACCTATTGACTTAATGCATTCAAATCTTTGATCCATCACCTCCCCCAACCCTTTTATTCCCCTATTTCTACTTTTAACATCATTATTTTGTTATTTATTCAGTCTTTAGTTTCTTGCTGTTATTATTAAGTTATTAACGTTATTTATCATTATTCTATTATTTATAAATGTTTACTATTTTGTCCTCTCTTGTTACAAAAGCTTAAAAGGAAATCTGTAAAGCCTTTCACTGTCTGCAACTCAAGCATTTATGTAGTTTTCACTCAAAAATAAAATGCCACTGGAGCTCCTGTTGGGACGAAAGTTGCTCTTGGTACTTTTGTCCCGCTGCTAACAGCCGTATACCTTAGCTTTTACACTTCTATTAATGAATTTACAGGGTTTATTTAGATCAATTGATCATGCTAACAATAATATATATATATATATATATATATATATATAAATCAAGTTTATACTCTCAGGTTGCTTTTGAAACCCTTGATGAAACTGAAATGTATACATTTTTTGGTGAAGACAAAAAACAAAACATGTTTGCAGTTACATAAAAGCAAGGTCAGTCAGGTTTATTTATATAAAATAATCTAGAGCTAATACTGTTTTACTCCTGACCCACCTGTGTGTTACTTCCTTTACTGTTTATTTAAAGTAAAATTATTCTGACGTCGTCCAACATATAAACAGCAGCTGGTATTGATAGACCAGACTTCTGAGTTAGCAGCAGCCAAAATGAACCCCTAGTCTAAAGCTTGTTCTTCTTTTAAATGAGTTTCCCTAGTCCCTTCTCCCATATCTTAGTCATTTTCAAGTGTTGGAATGGATTGCGTCGTGACTGTACCTTACAGCACATTAGGCGTAGCAAAATATGGGAAAGAAAATAGAAACTCTTAACTCTGTACGCCTCCAGCACGGGGAGGGCCACCGCGCGACCCTCACGGCCGATAACTGCGTCCTCGCGCGCGACCTCCATCATCTGCGGGACCGCGCGCGGCGAATCGCGCTGTTTCACACAACAAAACCTCAAACTGACCCAACATCAGTCACAGATCACCTCATCAGCGATTCTGATGAGATAACCGCGATCATTGAGTAACTCAGTGCGGTTCAGAATCAATTTGGCAGCAGTCTGTAAGTGAGCGGGACAGTGCTGGAGAAATCTGATCAGCGCTAAAAAGCACGATAAACGCAGATCGCGCAAACTGACTGGACGAGCCGCACGGAACGGAACTAAGAGGCTTAAAGCCGCAAGTACAGGCTGCGCTCCGCGGTGGCTCGTCATGCAGCGAATTTCCGCCATCGCAACTGCTTTTACCTCGCATGACCGAAGTATCGCACAGAGCCACGGCTCGCCCGAGAAAACAGACGCGAGCCTCGGGTCCCCCTCCCTTTCACATTTTCCGAGCGCGTCTAACTTAACAGACACCGCCTAGTGAAAAATATCCAGCACAACTTTAACACTGAATTATCATCGGCCCTGCCTGTCAAACGCACTGACAGCGATGTCGTGTTGACATCAATGTTTCAGCGCCCTGCTTCACGACGAGCGCGCTTTTGTGTGCGGAGTGACTGTCTGTCTATTAGAGCCGCGGAACAAGAGAAGCGACGGTGTCTCGCGCTCACGCACGCACGCGAGCAAGCAGGCGGGCGCTGCCGAGCGCGAGTCCGCACCTTTTGTGCTGAGATCTGAAGTGAAACAGGGCACGCAGACAGTTGCGTGTCGAGCCGTGCACAGCACTGTGGTGTCGGTTCTCCCACCGTTTGCACACAGCACGACCTCTGAGCAAGCTGTTTGGCGTGTTTGCCGCAGACACGCACAGTTTGGATGTTCTGGCGCACACTTGTACACGAGAAAAGAGCGGAAATCAGAAGGTGCGGGGCTGTTTTTTTTTTGTCCTGCGCTCTTTTCTTTCGCTTTTTCTCAAAGCACGATCATTTATTTATATGAACACGGGGTGTAACGCTGCGCGCTGCGCAGGACGTGTTGGAAATATTAAGTTACCTTTTTCGCGAGATGTCTGTCCTGCAGTGCGCTCTTCAGGAGTCGCGCGGACGGCTTGGCCGCCCCCATCCCCCTCGCGGGAAGAGTGATGTGGCCGAGGCGGGTCCTGCGCAGCCGACCCCTCTCGATCTCGCGCTCCAGCACCACTTTAACACGGTTGCGGGTCAGCTTCTCGCCGGGCATCCCTTTCTGTGTGCAGAGGTAGTCGAGTATCTCTTTCAGCCCTGGCGGTGCGTGGCCCCGTGTTGCGGCGGAGCCCCGGTGTCTCTCGGACATACTTCGGACAGCATCCACCAATCTGTCGCCCAGATCGGTACTGTTTTCCTCCGGGGACTCGGAGCAGCGCACAACGGAGCCCTTCACCCCCGGCTTGAGTTTGGAGGACGCAGAGAGCCTGTTTTTCTGAGGCGAACTGACGCTCGAGCAAGTTTTCTGCTCCTTCTTCTCCTCCTCCTCATCAGTGCCCTCGTGGCCCGCGCTCAACATCTCTTCTCCTTCTGCACTTGAACCATCGCGGGGGCCAGAGCCGCCTCCCCCCGCCGCGGACACTGATCTCCGCTCTTTCGATGCACTTGCTTTCTCGCTCCCGGCTGAGCAGCCCGTTGCGCCACAACTAACCAAACTGTTTCCGCTATGTAGTGGTAAAATCTTGTCTTCCTTTTCGAGAGTGGAGGGCGAGGATTGAAGCAGGGGGTCAGGACTGGGGCTCACCCGCGGCTCCTCGGGCTCCTTGTCCCCGCACTCCTCCTCCTCCTGGTCCGTGAGGCTGAGCGCGCTGTCGCCGGTGTTTCTGAAAGCGGCGTGTTTGGGTTGTTCTGCCACTGACTCGCCGCTGCCGCTGCTGCTGTCGGTGGTTTGCTCAGGTCTCTTTCTGCATTTTCTTTGCACTTTAGCTGCGTTCCTGTACGAAATGGATCCCTTGTAGCTAACTTTCAGCACAGTTTGCTCCTGGATCAGTTTTTCTAGTTCAGCCCTGGTCTGGTCCGGGTCTGACCCGTGTCTTCTTCGAACCATCCGGCAAATCCTCTCCAGGTCCGGCCTGGCTTTTCTCGAGCGCAGAGAGTCGATGGTCTCCAGGATCCACTCTTGGTATTTTGGTTCCGACATGTTTGCGCACTGGTTCGGCCGAGCGCTTCTCTCTCTTGTCTCCGAAGTGATCCTCTCTGAGCCCGGCTGGGAATGAAGCGGAAGCCTCGCTCTACGCCTGCGTTTACCCACTATGTGCGCTTAAGGTGGACTACTTGCGAATAGAACCATCCGCTGCGCTCTGCGCCGATGAGCGGCGCTTATTTAAGGTGGTATGGCGGAGTTAGACGTTTTGCGCACCTCGTCGACGGGCTTTTGTTTGCGCTCGCACTGCAGTTACACCTACAGCAACAGATTGTTCACTTGCAATCTCTAGATTTTAATTTAAATCACATTCAATAACGCATCTGTATTTAAAGGTTAGACGACAGATGGCTTCAACTAAACTGGGTGAACCTATTCATTTTATAACTCCTCGCGTCAGTGCCAGCTGCTAACATCAACTGAAACGAAAATGTTATGAAAATTACACCTCTGCATTTTATAATACAACCATAATCTACAGGTTTTAGCTGAATAGATGAATAAAAAAAGTTTAAAAGGAGCCAAAATCACAAACTGTAGAATGTATATAGACTACATTATAAAACTGATATAAATAGTACTGCAGTAATTAGTGCCAACAGCACAAGCTTACCTTCAGAAACCATTGAATCCACCTACAAATTGATAAAAACTCATCTAAGTGTACACATTTAAATGTCTGAAACATTTAAAACACAGAAATACAGATATTATTATGTAGAAAAACCTGAACTGTTAAAAATTCTGGGTTATTTCAACCTAAATTTGGGTGTAAATGGACAAAACAGACCACTCCATTCATTTTGTAATTCAATTTAAATCCCAAATTTAACCCAAACTAGGAGTTTGTCCATATTTTCCCTAATTTAGATTGAAATAATCCAGCATTTTTGGTTTGAGTGTAGTATTTCCTTCCACAATGCCTACCAAGCATTAAACATATTGGTGCCTGTGTAGCGGTAAGATAAATTGAGAGCCTTTTCATTTCATTTCTCTGTACAGTTGTGTAATGATTAAGAAAAACATTTCAAGACTTGGTACACTTATAATGCAAGCTTATAAACAAATTCAGAAGTGTTTCATTATGAATATGATTACTGAGCACATCTAAATATACTGTTTTTACACTTATAATGCAAGCATATAAACTGCTCAGCAAATTCACAAGTGTCGCATTAGGAATATGATTACCGATCACTAGGGCCAGACGGAATCTGCGGACGTTTTTTGCAATTTCTGCGGAGAATTTTGGTAAAAATCTGCGGATTTCTGCGGAATTATTTTGGGAGTCTCATAACTAATATATGTGAAATATGTGTAATTTAAAAACTGAATGAATTCAGATTTACACACATTTACTCAAGTAAATAAACAGAATTAATGATGGGCTAAAAATCTGCGCAATTCTGCGTGCACAGATTCCGTATGGGCCTACAGATCACATCTAAATATACTGTTTTTAGAGGAATAAAGGGATCGTTCACCCAAAAATTAAACAAAAATCAAGTCATCATTCACTCGCCCTCCTTTTCTGTTCAACACAAAAGAAGATAGTTTGAAGAATGCTCATTGCTGACCATAGATGGAAAAAAAATTAGTCAAGCTATTTATTTAACATCTTTTTTGTGTGTTCTACAGAGAAAAACTAACTCAAATACACTTAATTTTTTTTTTTGCTCGTTCAAACTACTTAATTAAAACACAATTCTTGAGATTTCATCTGGACAACTTGATTTTTTTATGTTCAATCCACATTATTTTGTTAAAAGTGTTAAGTTAACTTAATCGATTTGTGTTGGGTCAACATGAATGAATTATGTGGAAGCCTGCATTTTTTACAGTGTAGGTTTTAACAAGTAAAGAGTGAGTAAATGATGGCAGAATTTTCATTTTTTTTTGTGTGGGAACCGTCCCTTTAAGTGTGAAATATTCCCCCACTTTATCCTTTATTACTATTGAAAATAGCAGGAAAATCACCATAAACACAGAGGATTGACCGTAATGCACATAAATAGACGTCAAACCTGTTTGGTATTTATAGTAATACTTTATTGGAATGATTCTTGTGGTGCAAAATATCACAATTAACTTGAACCATGTCCTCAGGAGTAAGCACTGGTATCCACTGAGTTCGCCTCCAGCTCAGGAGGTATTTGTAGCCTAGAGAGTTGCGTGTAAGAAATTCTCACCCAAAAAAGGAGCCAGATGCACTGCACCCATTCAGAGAGAAGACTTTGCCTATTTAAAAATGCAGAAATGGAAGAATAAAGGGGGAAGAAATGGCGAAAACGGAGAGAGCCATGCGGAGAGTGTCGCCCCCCCCACCCCCGCAAGGCCTCGCCGCGTCAATCGCGCACAAAGTGTGTGCAATCTCGTCATGTGTTGTTATAAATGTGGAACCCAATGAGAACCGTAACAATTATAGTACAATACTAAACGAACCAAACGGAAACATTCATCCCCTCCTCTGCACGAAGGCGCAAAAGGCTGTCAGTCCGACTCGTCGCAGCCTATAATCAACGACACAACTGATGAGTCAAAATATTGACACTTGTAGGATTTCATGGCACATTTCATAAGTTCAAAGTTCGTCAGTGAATATTTTACAGAGCGCGGTGGACCTACTGCTGAAATTAAAAACAAAGAGGTGCTCTTATTATGAAATCATGGCTTCGTTTCTATGCCATTAATCACTTTGTCGTCCCTTCAGTGCATTTTTTTTAGAATAAAGAAACACATGACAGTATACAGGACCAAAAATATTTCGGTTATTACACAGGAATACATGTTTTTTTGTCATCCTTTTTTTCTTATATTTTCAGCAAGGTTGTTTATGGTGACCTACTGGAGAATTGCACCTTAACTGCGGTGACTGCTCAAGATCAGCGGTATCTCTGAACAGAACTAATCTGTCTTTGTGCGGCAACAACAATCCCAGTCCACAGGCCAACAATTACACCCTATCAAACCCATCATGATTAATATCACATGAACAGAGATTTAAAAAAAAAAAAAATTATAATAATAATAAAAAAAACGCAGAAAATTACAAACATGATTAAAATAGAGGAGATGATAAAGGCCTCACTGTTTATCCCTGGAGGTCTTCTCTGCACTCTTCCGCTGGTTTCTCTGCTGTTTAACAGAAGGAAGGATCGGTTTTAAGATTCATGCACTTTTTCCTCTCTCTTTCTCTCTCTGATTTCTATCATTTCTTCCTCTAGAACTCGGCGAATTCTTTCGCACACTTTTCAGTGAACGACACGCGGATCTCTTCTTCCTCATAGTCATCAAAGTTGCTGGTGTCCCCGGGCCCTCTGCATTTAGGCACAAACGGGGCCTCCACCTGCGAACAGAGAAATTCGTTAGAAAATTGAATGATGGAATTCATTCATTCATTTTCTTTTCAGCTTAGTTACTTTATTAATCAGGGGTCACCACCGCGGAATGAACCGCCAACTTATCCAGCATATGTTTTACGCAGCGGATGCCTTTCCAGCTGCAACCCAGCACTGAGAAACACCCATGCACACTCTTTAACACACATACACTACGGCCAATTTAGCTTAATCAATTCCCCTATAGCACATGTCTTTGGACTGTACGGGAAACCGGGCCACCCAGAGGAAACCCACGTGAACACGGGGAGAACATGCAAACTCCATGTTAAAATGAATTGTATGTTATAGCTAATATTATCCTACAAGTCTAAAGGTTATTTAAAGGGCACCTATTATGCAAAAATCACTTTTATAAGGGGTTTAAACACAGTCGTGCGTTGCAGTGTGTGAATATCACCAGCTTGCTAACAAGGCCGGCGCGACCATAGAGGCGACCTAGGGCGGCATAATAGTGAGGGCGGCAAACACGCCCTGCAGCTCAACCCAATGTGCTCACTTTCATCCCCCCTACACTGCTGGTCCTCACTTAATGAACCAGTCATTTTCGTTTTCACTTTCGGGTTGAGGGCGGCGTGATAGTCCTTTGCCTAGAGCGGCAGTTCAGCTTGCTCCGGCCCTGCTTGCTAATGGTCAACATGTGTTAATTGTTTTTTTTTTTTAATCACACTGGATTAAAACAGTCTGCACAAACACTTTGATTGACATTCTTCCTTTGTATGATGTCATCAGAGGGGGAAAGCCCCGCCCACTAGTAACCATCTATCTCGATTTGGTACTTTATCCCACATAATATTTATAAAATGATTGGAGGTCTCAAATTTTTGTTAACTTGTAGCTTTTCTCCATCCAAACTCCCGATAAAACTCTCTAAATTTCATGAACAGGCACTTTTGGCATGGAAATTATGTTTCGTTCACAATTTCTCCCCGCACAAAGTGAAGCTATGGAACAACGAAAGCATCTTAGTAAAGAATAAATCGATTTTTTATAAGAATTGGCATGAAAAAGATATTAATTATCTTTGTGATTTACTTGATCCACAAGGGAACTTCTATTCATATGGTGATTTTATGGCTAAATATAATTTTCCTGTTATTCATAAAGAATTTCATACTGTGATTAAGGCCATACCTAATGGCCTTGCTCATTTAATGAAATGCCACTTGTCATTTGAAGTGATTGTTAAAAAAGAACCAAAATTTTTAGTTGAAGACAAATGCATTTACGACCTAAAATGTAGTAATAAAAATATAAGAAATGTATTTCAGTCAAAGAAGAGAATCACTCCGAGGGGAAAATTTCTTTGGAATTCTCTAATAGATCAAATTAATTGGAAAAAAGCTTGGCTCTTACCTTACAAATTTTGTGTTCCCAACTAAATTAAAGAATTACATTTAAAAGTGTTACATAATATCTACCCCACAAATGAGATTGTATCTAAATTTGGTAATCCTAACTCAAATTGTGTCTTCTGTAACTCAAGCATAGAATCGATTGATCATCTTTTTGTCAAATGCCCACATGTTAATGTGTTTTGGTCTGATTTATCGCTCTATTTCTCATCAAAATGTAAGTTTAACATTGAGTTTTCCATGTGTGATATAATTTGTTATTTTTCTCATGACAAACACAACATAGAATTTTTAGGCAATTTATTTATTTTATTGGGTAAATATTATATTCACAAATGTAAATTTTCTTCATCATTACCTAAGTTACAGAATTTTCTTTGTGACTTAAATTGTTTAATTACTACTTTACAAAATGTTTACAGCAAAAAAAGTGTTAAAATTGTGAAAATTTTTAAGGACTTTGTACACATTATTTAATTTGATTATTTGCCTCTGTACTTTTTTTTTTTTTTTAATCATATTTTATTATTTTTTATTACTACTATTAATTTTACTTGTTGTTATTGTACTGGATGTCATCCATTGTTATGGTTAATATGTTTGTATTGCTAAAACACAATAAAAAAAATAATAATATAAATTAAAAAAAAAAAAAAAAAGAACAGAAAAAAAAAAAAAAAAAAAAACTAGTAACCATCTATCTCTTATTAGCATATCTTGTTTGGGAATCTGCCACCATGCTGACACACAGGCATTCGTAACTCCGCCCTCTTTTGAAAAGAGCACAATCTCATTTGAATTTAAAGCAACAGTCACCAAATTGGCACAATCAGGATCAAAGCCTAAAAGGGTCAGTTTCAGAGAGTTATAAAACATTATTTGTGTGGTATTTTGAGCTGAAATTCACATACACAATCTAGGGACATCAGAGATTTATTTTATATTTTGTAAAAAGGAGCTTAATAGGTTATAGGTTCATAATTGTGCAGTCGCAAATGAACATTGTAAACTTTAATTTCATTTTGGACTTTAAAATGATAATTGTAAGCTAATAATGTCGCATTTTAATGCTTTGAAACTTGTTAACCAAACAAGTTGTTTTAATTTGAAACTTTAAATAAAAGTGAATATATTTATTTTATTTTATGTAAGTTTTTGGCTCCTATATTCTTAAAGGGTCACGAAACACCAAAACACATGTGTTGAGCTGTTGACAGTCATATCTGTGTCCCACGCTGTTATAAACACTATCAGGACACATATATTGCACTTAAAAGTGAAAATTAGTTGTTTTTGTGTTATTTTGAGCAAATTCGTTCTTCCGGTGTGAAACAAAATTTTGAAGCTGCGTCATGGCGATTAGATACTTGCGTGTAAATCCAGCGTGGAAAGTGGCTGTCTTCACCTGCGAGTACATCGTGACGTCTCTGAGGGTGCGGCATTAATTCATGAGAAAGACTTGGTTCAAACCAATCAGCGCACTCTATTGTGTATGACGTGCTACTTCATTAATATGCATGATAGCTTTAGAGACCTGTTACAGTGTTCAGGCGACAGAGAGACGCCACGTTGTGTTGCCAAAACAAGTGAAAAAACAAGAATTTGGAGACACGGGTCGTCAGTGTTGCATTTATTAGTGCGCTGCGTTTATTAATGTGCTGCAACGAAGGTTTTGTTTGCATTTTCCCGCTATGAGAGCGCTGCTGGACTCATGTGGATTACAGTGCACGCGACAGAATGCATTTGTAAGGAACATTTTTACCCGAGAGCTTTTCTCATCTGGAAATGATGAAATCTGGATTTGCCGCTCGTCTCCTTTTAAAAAAAGACAGTTCCAGTTTGATTGTCTGTCTACAGATTTGGTAAGTGTGTGTGTGATCAGTGCCCTTTGTTTAACCCAGATGGCAAAGTTACTTGATATCGTCAGCAGTGCTCTTTCAGTGTTTAAAGACACACCATAGTCAAAATTATTTAGTTAGTAAGTTTACAGTATGTTAATATCACTGCAATATTACAGTACAGTATTATAGACTGAAAGATCCGCTGTAAATGCTGCTCTCCGAATGTAAACATGTAAACACAGCAATCAAACTATTCCCGTCGTGCAGGATTTTTGCTGCATTTTGTAACAGGATAGTCTATACACACGGCTTTCTGACGCTACCTACCGAGTGCATCTAAGTTTCCGAGAAATGCGGAGGGTTTTTTTATTCCCATTCGCCGTGCGGTATCAAACATTGCATTTAAACTCTTCCAGCAGTTCCTCGCTTTCAATATCTCGTTTGTCACGGAGGGGGACATGCAGGACATGTTCCTGAATAAAAAGTGAAAGTGCCAAACTGCAGTTAAAGTCGACAAATTAATAATTTGGCAAGTAATTCGATTTCTGATGGCCATGTAAACACAGTTACTGTCTTTCTCCCCTGCGTCTGCGTGCCCAAACGGAAACTCCCATATTTGCAAATCCTTCCCTCTTTCCCTCCCCCGACACTCCCACCTAAACGGAGCTGGACGCGCCCACTTTCCTGACTTTTTCCAAACTAGAGGTGTGAAAACACCCTGCTGAGACAGAGGGGTTTCGTGGCCCTTTAAAATCATTCCACATAAACTGATTTTATACCAAATTCTGTGCAGAAATAGCAACAAAAAAAAAAAAAAAAAAAAAGAGTCAGATTCTGCCTGGCCCTAAATATTAGTAATTCAGGATGAAATCTGAGCTAAAAGCCCCACTGTTAAACTCACTGACTGCATTCCTTTAGAGTCAGTAGCTATGTTTCCATATTGCATAAAAGACGTGCAGAAAAAAGCAGCGTTTCTATCCAGCGAGTCGAAGAGAACAAAATCGTCACTTCCTGATTAACTGGCGCCAAATATCAACAATAAAAACGGAATTAGCTGTGGTAGGAGAAGCTGCGTGAATCTTTTCCTCATTGAATAAATGACTTTCAACTCAGAAGGCAATGCCAACACGCAATGGACACGTGGTGGTGTTTGAAGGTGTGATAAGCGGAGCACAGGGGCTCTTGATTCTTGGGGTCATTAATAATATAATAATAATAATAATAATAATACTGAAACTGATCTCTTATAACAAAATCACATGACCTTTTTTAATGCGCATACTGGAATTTGTGCGGTAAAAGTGTTTCCATCGTAGTTTATGCGCATCTTTTCTTATCGAATAAAAAGTTTATCCTACTCAGTTATGCGCATGTTTTTTTATGCGCATTTTCTAAATTTATGAGCATCTTGGGGTTTCCATCAATTGTTTTATGCGCAGATCCACAATGTGCATAAAATTAGGTGGGTGAAAACATAGCTAGTGATGAAGGACTGATTCTTACCCTCCGCTGGTAAATGGCGATCCAGTCAGTGGTGGAGAACCACTTGTGTCCTTTAATATCGTTGACTCCGTTCTTGAGGTTTCCGTAGCGTTTGGTGAGATCCACCTGCAGCAGGTTCCTCAACAGGTCCTTCAGGTCCGAGCTGAAGTGCGACGGGAATCTTACCTGAAAAAAAAAAGATGTGCTTTATATTGTGGTTAAAGTTGCCATGAAATCAACATGAACTCTTCTTTTTTTATATGTATAAAGCAGAGCTTGTTGTATCTGTGCCCTTCATTATTTTGAAAAACTTAATTCGCCCTCATAGACTTTAAATCAAATACTGCCTGCCCAAACACTGACTTCCTTCACTTCCAGGTCACATGGAAATTCTTAAGGGAGGGGCTATCAGTCATTTAGGGTGGAGCTATCAGTCATTTAGGGTGGGGCTATCGGTCATTTAGGTTGGGGCTATCAGTCATTTAAGGCGGAGCTATCAGTCATTTAGGGTGGGGCTATCAGTCATTTAGGGTGGGGCTATCAGTCATTTAGGGTGGAGCTATCAGTCATTTAGGGTGGAGCTATCAGTCATTTAGGGTGGGGCTATCAGTCATTTAGGGTGGAGCTATCAGTCATTTAAGGCGGGGCTATCAGTCATTTAGGGTGGGGCTATCAGTCATTTAGGGCAAAGCTATCAGTCATTTAGGGCAAAGCTATCAGTCATTTAGGGCAAAGCTATCAGTCATTTAAGGCGGAGCTATCAGTCATTTAGGGCAAAGCTATCAGTCATTTAAGGCGGGGCTACCAGTCATTTAGGGTGGAGCTATCAGTCATTTAGAGTGGAGCTATCAGTCATTTAGGGTGGGGCTATCAGTCATTTAGGGCAAAGCTATCAGTCATTTAGGGCGGAGCTATTAGACATTTAGGGCAGGGCTATCAGTAATTTAGGGCAGAGCTATCAGTCATTTAGGGCAAAGCTATCAGTCATTTAAGGCGGAGCTATCAGTCATTTAGGGCGGAGCTATCAGTCATTTAGGGTGGGGCTATCAGTCATTTAGGGTGGGTCTATCAGTCATTTAGGGTGGAGCTATCAGTCATTTAAGGTAAAGATATCAGTCATTTAGTGTGGGGCTAACAGTCATTTAAGGCAGGGTTATCAGTCATTTAGGGTGGAGCTGTCAGTCATTTAAGGCGGGGCTATCAGTTAGTAACGGTGGAGCTATCAGTCATTTAGGGTGGGGCTATCAGTCATTTAAGGCGGAGCTATCAGTCATTTAGGGTGGGGCTATCAGTTATTTACGGTGGAGTTATCAGTCATTTAAGGCGGAGCTATAAGTCATTTAAGGCGGGGCTATCAGTTATTTACGGTGGAGCTATCAGTCATTTAGGGTGGGGCTATCAGTCATTTAAGGCGGAGCTATCAGTCATTTAGGGTGAAGCTATCAGTCATTTAGGGTGGAGCTATCAGTCATTTAGGGTGGAGCTATCAGTCATTTGGGTGGGGCTATCAGTCATTTATGGCTGGGCTATCAGTCATTTAGGGTGGAGCTATCACTCTTATCACATAAACAAAACGTTTACTTTGGATGCGATTAATCTTGATGAATCATCTGACAGCACTAGCTCAGAGTCTCAGGAACATTGGGTTTATTTTAAACTGCGCAAGGCTGGAGTTTCCTGATAAACTTACCTTTCCTGAGACAATCTTTTCGTAGATCTGAATGGGTTGATCTGCGAAAAACGGAGGATAACCAGCCGCCATCTCGTACATCAGCACCCCCAGAGCCCACCAGTCCACAGCCTTATTATAACCCTATAGAGAAAACACGTCACCATGAGGGAGATTAGAGACATTTAACTCCTGATCATACTCTGGAGCTACAGATGTCTATATTTATGATGTTATGATTTAAAATAGTGGCAGACTGATGAGAAATCTAAGAGAAATACACAACAGGTGATAAATAAAAATCATATTCAGTATTGCAAGTATAAGTAAGTTTTGTTATGTTGCTTTTCTACACAGTTTTGTGCTAAATTTGTTAAAACAGCAATACTTCTAATTTTTTTTACTGTTGCATTTTGTGTTTTAGAATGTAATTCATATTTTAAATTATTATGATCTAAATCATTATTCCTGTATTCAACCCTTAAAATAATTGAGTAGCTTTAAAATGTCTTAATAAAATCTCTGAATCTTATTTGAAAGTAAAAAAAAAATGAATGCATGCATAAAATCCAACAGCTCATATTGCCCTATAGATAGATGGATGGATGGACAGATAGATAGATGGATAGATAGACAGACGGATGGATGGACATATAGATGGATATATGGATGGAAGGATGGAAGGATGGATGGACGGACAGACGGATGGATGGATAGATAGATAGATGGATGGATAGATAGATGGATAAATGGATGGATGGATAGATGGATGAACAGACAGATAGATAGATGGATGGATGGATAGATATATAGATTGATGGATAGGTTGATGATGGATAGATGAATGGATGGATAAATGGATAAATGGATGGATGGATGGATGGATGGATGGACGGACGGATGGATGGACGGACGGACGGACAGACGGATGGATGGATGGACGGATGGATACACAGACAGACAGACTGATGAATGGATGGACAGAGAGATAGAAATATAGATAGATGGACAGATTGATGGATAGATGGATCGGTAGATGAGGGATGCATGGATGGATAGATGGATAAATGGATGGATGAATGGATGAACAGACAGATAGATGGATGGATGGATGGATGAACGGATAGACAGATAGATAGACAGATGGATTGACAGACGGATGGATGGACGGATGGATAGATATATAGTTAGATGGATAGATTGATGGATAGATGGATAGACAGACGGATGAATGGATGGATGGATGGACGGATAGATATATAGTTAGATGGACAGATTGATGGACAGATGGATAGACAGATGGATGAATGGATGGATGGATGGACGGATAGATATATAGTTAGATGGACAGATTGATGGACAGATGGATAGGTAGATGGTGGATGTGTGGATAGATGGATGGACGGATAAATGGATAGATGGTTGAACAGATAGATAGATGGATGGATGGATGGATGGAACGATAGATGATAGATAAACAGATGGATGGATGGATGGACAGATGGATGAATGGTTGGACAGACAGATAGATAGATAAATGGACGGACGGATAGATAGATATATGGATAGATTGATGGACAGATGTATAGGTAGATGATGGATGGATGGATGGATGGGTGGATGAATGGTTGGACAGATAAATAGATAGACAGATGGACGGACGGACAGACAGATAGATGGACGGACGGATGGATGGATGGACGGACGGATAGATAGATATATAGTTAGATGGATAGATTGATGGATAGATGGATAGGTAGATGATGGATGGGTGGACAGATAGATGGACGGATAGATAGACAGACGGATGGATGGATGAATGGATGGATGGACAGACGGATAGATATATAGTTAGATGGATAGATCGATGGATGGATGGATAGGTAGATGATGGATGGATGGAATGATAGTTGGATGGATGGATAAATGGATGGACGAATGGATGGATAGATGGATGGACAGACAGATAGATAGATGGATGAATGGATGGATAGACAGATAGATAGACAGACGGATGGATAGATTGATGGATAGGTGGTTAGGTAGATGGTGGATGTGTGGATAGATAGATGGATGGACGGATAAATGGATAGATGGTTAAACAGATGGATGGATGGATGGATGGATGGATGGACGGACGGAAAGATAGATGATAGCTAAACAGATGGATGGATGGACAGATGGATGGACAGACACAGATAGATGGATGGACGGACGGATAGATAGATATATGGATAGATTGATGGACAGATGTATAGGTAGATGATGGATGGATAGATGGATGGATGGGTGGATGAATGGTTGGACAGACAGAGGGATGGATGGATGGATGGATGGATGGATGGATGGATGGATGGATGGATGGATGGACAGACAGACAGACAGACAGACAGGCAGGCAGGCAGATAGATAGATGATGAATGGATGGATGGAAGGATAAATGGTTGGACAGACAGACAGACAGATAGATGGACAGACAGATAGATAGATAGACCGACAAACAGAGAGGCAGGCAGGAGACAACAAAAGAGTGGGGGGGGGGGGGGGGGGGGGGGGGTAGATGATGGATGGATGGACAGCAGAGCGACCTGAAGGGGTGCCTGGTCTGTCCTATACACTGAACTTCAGAATAGTTGGCGATCCGGGGGTGTTACAGATTATACAAAACACTTGAGGGATCAGGGGAAGGGGGGGAAATTCCGGGAGTTTAATAAAATTAACCAAAAACATATCGTCTTAAACAAATTCACAAATATATTATATTCCTACGCCTAAAGATGTTCAGTGACCAAACGCTTATTGTAATGAATAAAACTGTTTGGTTTAAATGCACCAAAATATATCGTCTATATTCAATCAAGAAATGGACAGAAATATTTGTTTCTAAGGGTGGTGCACTCATTTATGCACTGCATGGGTGTGTAGATATACTGTAAATAAATAATAATAATATTATTATATGCTATTTATAGATACATTTTAATAATAATAATAATAATATATTATTAACTAACTTAGACTTCAATTTATTGCATCTACAGGGAGTGCAGAATTATTAGGCAAGTTGTATTTTTGAGGATTATTTATTATTGAACAACAACCATGTTCTCAATGAACCCAAAAAAACTCATTAATATCAAAGCTGAATATTTTTGGAAGTAGTTTTTAGTTTGTTTTTAGTTTGAGCTATTTTAGGAGGATATCTGTGTGTGCAGGCGACTATTACTGTGCAGAATTATTAGGCAACTTAACAAAAAACAAATATATACCCATTTCAATGATTTATTTTCACCAGTGAAACCAATATAACATCTCAACATTCACAAATATACATTTCTGACATTCAAAAACAAAACAAAAACAAATCAGTGACCAATATAGCCACCTTTCTTTGCAAGGACACTCAAAAGCCTGCCATCCATGGATTCTGTCAGTGTTTTGATCTGTTCACCATCAACATTGCGTGCAGCAGCAACCACAGCCTCCCAGACACTGTTCAGAGAGGTGTACTGTTTTCCCTCCTTGTAAATCTCACATTTGATGATGGACCACAGGTTCTCTATGGGGTTCAGTTCAGGTGAACAAGGAGGCCATGTCATTAGTTTTTCTTCTTTTAGACCCTTTCTTGCCAGCCACGCTGTGGAGTACTTGGACGTGTGTGATGGAGCATTGTCCTGCATGAAAATCATGTTTTTCTTGAAGGATGCAGACTTCTTCCTGTACCACTGCTTGAAGGCGTCTTCCAGAAACTGGCAGTAGGACTGGGAGTTGAGCTTGACTCCATCCTCAACCCGAAAAGGCCCCACAAGCTCATCTTTGATGATACCAACCCAAACCAGTACTCCACGTCCAACTTGCTGGCGTCTGAGTCGGACTGGAGCTCTCTGCCCTTTACCGATCCAGCCACAGGCCCATCAAGACTCACTCTCATTTCATCAGTTTATAAACCTTAGAAAAATCAGTCTTGAGATATTTCTTGGCCCAGTCTTGACGTTTCAGCTTGTGTGTCTTGTTCAGTGGTGGTCGTTTTTCAGCCTCTCTTACCTTGGCCATGTCTCTGAGTATTGCACACCTTGTGCTTTTGGGCACTCCAGTGATGTTGCAGCTCTGAAATATGGCAAAACTGGTGGCAAGTGGCATCTTGGCAGCTGTACACTTGACTTTTCTCAGTTCATGGACAGTTTATTTTGCGCCTTGGTTTTTCTACACTCTTCTTGCGACCCTGTTGACTATATTGAATGAAACGCTTGATTGTTCGATGATCACGCTTCAGAAGCTTGGCAATTTTAAGAGTGCTGCATCCCTCTGCAAGATATCTCACTATTTTTGACTTTTCGGAGCCTGTCAAGTCCTTCTTTTGACCCATTTTGCCAAAGGAAAGGAAGTTGTCTAATAATTATGCACACCTGATATAGGGTGTTGATGTCATTAGACCACACCCCTTCTCATTACAGAGATGCACATCACCTAATATGCTTAATTGGTAGTAGGCTTTCGAGCCTACACAGCTTGGAGTAAGACAACATGCATAAAGAGGATGATGAGGTCAAAATACTCATTTGCCTAATAATTCTGCACTCCCTGTACACTGTAATAAATTCCCAGAACTTCACAACATGTTACTGTAATTTTTCACAGTAAATTACATTAGTGTCACCTTACAGGATTTAACTGTAAACATTTTTGTTGTCAGAATTTTAGTGTAAAAAATATTGCAGACATCATGATTACAGCAAATCACTGTAAAACTGGCTAGATCTTTTGCACATTAGTTATAGGAATTCAAACATTTAATATTTTATTCAACATAAACATTAATGCACATTAACGCAGTACAGGCACTTTTCTTGATATTTAGAAATATTTACAGAATTATTGTTATTATGACCTACCTCACAGTCATTTACTGTGGATTTGCATGCAGTACCTTACTGTGAAAGTAATGCAATTATTAGCCAGTAATTTACTGTAAATTTAATGTCAAACATTTAACAGTGTACCGCTGCTCTCTGATGATCTGAAGTGCTCGTTTGTGGATAAAAGTGTCTGCTAAATTCATAATTGTACATGAACACTGCATACAAAGCTTTTCTTACTTGGATTTTTTGTCTTGATCTCTAGTTCAAATATCTAAAAATACTTCAATCAAGAAGTATTTCTAGACAAGCAAAACATATGGTCTTGTTCTCATAAATATTCTGCCAAAATGAAGTGAGTGACAAGCAAAATAATCTGCAAATGGGGGAAACACAGAGGTGTAAAGAGTAGCTGAAAACCATACTTGAGTAAAAGTACAGATACCTTACTGTAGAAATTACTCCATTACAAGTTACAAGTCACCAATTCCAATAAGACTTCAGTAAAAGTATTAAAGTATCCGATTTTAAAAGAACTTAAGTATTTTACTCATACTGAATGTAGGCTCAAAGAACACAAAGAAAGGTTTAATTTTCCTAATATATAAATTAAATTTAACACCTTAATGTTTCAAAATGGCAGAACAAAATATATTTAAAAAATAGAACAAAAAGTCTCAGTCAAACTCAAATGTTCAAAAAAGGCACAAACAATTTATCAAAGAAAAAAAAAAAAGTAGTAAAACGTATTAAAAAAATCAGAGCTGACTTTGATGTGATTCATCTCTCAGTATCAGAGGGGGGCAATATTTTTATTTTGAGTAGCTTTTCAATTGATTAATTATGTTTTCTCTGTATTAAAATGAAACAAAGAGGAGCACTGTTATTTTTCAACTTAGTAAACTACATATAAATTCAAGCTTCGGCTTCATCACTGGCTGCAGCCATGTCGCTAATTAAACACCTGGTATTAGGCAAGCTGCTAATTCACGTTCACATGATTTAGCTCATAAATAGCATACAGTACCTTCAGCACCCTGCAGATGGCGATATCGCCTCATCCGCCCAACAAATTAGCTGTGGTGGATAAAGATGCCGACTTGTCGTGCACAATCACAATGTAATGAGTAACGGTAAGCGTCCGTTCAAATGTAGTGGAGTAAAAAGTACATATATTCAATCAAAAATGTAGTCAAGTAAAGAGTAAAAGTTGCTTATATTTTTGATACTCAGTACAAGTACAAAGTAGCCAAAAAAATACTAACGAAGTCCATTTACTCAAGTACTTTACACCACTGGGGAAACAAAATAATCTTGTTTTTCCTTTTGACATGAGATTATTTTGCTTACCCCATTGGCAGATTATTTAGCTTGTTTTAAGGAAAAACTCCCCTAATTTTGTCATATTATTTCTGAAAACACATCACATGTTTTGCTTGTCTAGAAAACACTTCTTGATATCTATTTTTAGATATTTGGACTAGAAACAAGACAAACCGTCCAATTATTAATCTAGTGTTTTGCAGTGTTCGGGTGCCAATATTAGTGCACTGCAGTCTCATTTGTGTCTCCTTGTTATGTGACGGATGCGAGCGCAGGTGTAAAACCACACTTCTCACCTTGCTGAGGATGATCTCTGGAGCCAGATACTCCGGGGTCCCACACAATGTCCACGTGCGGCCCTTGACCCGCTTGGCGAAACCAAAGTCTGTGACCTGAAAGCGAGAGCCAGCAGAGGACGCTGAGTTTTACACCTGAAACACTGATCAGATTACTGCGATTCTCAGATCAGCCATCAGGGGGCAGAAACTGAGAGATTACGAGCCGTGTGTGACAGAAAGCACATCCACATGTACAGTACAATACACACTTCTGGCTGCATTTACACACTGATATGAGCCAAATAGGAACTAAATACACACACTCCTTTTTTTAATTATTCATTTTTTTATCTAGGGGAGACACGGTGGCTCAGTGGTTAGCACTATCGCCTCACAGCAAGAAGGTCGAGTTCCCAACAGGGTCAGTTGGCATTTCTGTGTGGAGTTTGCATGTTCTCCCTGTGTTGGCGTGAGTTTCCTCCGGGTGCTCCGGTTTCTCCCACAGGCCAAACACATGCTCTATAGGGGAATTGAACAAACTAAATTGGCTGTTTATTAGTGTGTGACTGTGAATGAGTGTGCAAGGGTGTTTCCCTAGTACTGGGTTGCAGCTGGAAGGGCATCTGCTATGTAAAACCTATGCCAGAAAAGTTGGCGGTTCATTCCGCTGTGGGGACCCCTGATAAATAAGGGACTAAGCTGAAGGAAAATTAATTTTTAATCTATTTTTTCTATTTATTATATCTATTTTCAATCCATTTTATCAATTGCCGTCTGTGTGTTCAGTGTTTGCCATATGTTGTATGTTTTTGCATTCTTTATATGTGACCCGATCTGTCAAAAATTGCACCGTTCTGTTTTAAGATACAGGCCAATAATGTGAAAAAACAATAGCTAATTTCACAGAACACACAAAAATAATAATTAGTCTAGATCATTGAGTAAATGTATTTAAATGAATATTAAAGTTGACTTAAAGTTTTTCTAAATTCACTGTGACTCATTTTGCTTGATCAGAACACATTTCTAAACATCATAGTTTTAATAACTCATTTCTAATAACTGATTTCTTGTATCATGATGACAGCACCTACAGCTGAAGTCAGAATTATTAGCCCCCCTTTGAATTTCTTTTTCTTTTTTAAATATTTCCCAAATGATGTTTAACAGAGCAAAGAAATTTTCACAGTATGTCTAATAATATTTTTTCTTCTGGAGAAAGTCTTATTTGTTTTATTTCGCCTAGAATAAAAGTTTTAAATTTTTTATTAACCATTTTAAGGAAAGAATTATTAGCCCCTTTAAGCTATATATTTTTTCGATAGTCTAGAGAACAAACCATCATTAAATTACCCTAACCTGCCTAGTTAACCTAATTAACCTAGTTAAGCCTTTAAATGTCACTTTAAGCTGTATAGAAGTGTTTTGAAAAATATCTAGTAAAATATTATTTACTGTCATCATGGCAAAGATAAAATAAATCAGTTATTAGAGATGAGTTATTAAAACTATTATGTTTAGAAATATGTTGAAAAAATCTGCTCTCCGTTAAGCAGAAATTGGGGGAAAAATAAACAGGGGGGGCTAATAAGTCAGGGGGGCTAATAATTCTGACTTCAACTGTATATGGAGGACGAAACCTGCAAAAACAAATGAGTAAATAAATCCATAAATTACTGCATAAATAAAATATAAATAAATAAATACGCAAAAATATAAATAAATAAATGTACATAAAAATCCACAAATTCCTGCATAAATAAAATAATAAATAAATAAATATGCAAATAAATAAATAAATGTAAATAAAAATCCACAAATTCCTGCATAAATAAAATAATAAATAAATAAATATGCAAATAAATAAATAAATAAATAAATAAATAAATGTACATAAAAATCCACAAATTCCTGCGTAAATAAAATAATAAATAAATAAATATGCAAATAAATAAATAAATAAATGTAAATAAAAATCCACAAATACCTGCATAAAAAAATACTAAATAAATATGCAAATAAATAAATAAATGTAAATAAAAATCCACAAATAACTGCATAAAAATATAATAAATAAATATGCAAATAAATAAATAAATGTTAATAAAAATCCACAAATACCTGCATAAAAAAATAATAAATAGATATGCAAATAAATAAATAAATGTAAATAAAAATCCACAAATACCTGCATAAAAAATAATAAATAAATATGCAAATAAATAAATAAATGTAAATAAAAATCCACAAATACCTGCATAAAAAATATTAAATAAATATGCAAATAAATAAATGTAAATTAAAATCCACAAATACCTGCATAAAAAATAATAAACAAATATGCAAATAAATAAATGTAAATAAAAATCCACAAATACCTGCATAAAAAAAATAATAAATAAATATGCAAATAAATAAATAAATGTAAATAAAAATCCACAAATACCTGCATAAAAAATAATAATAAATAAATATGCAAATAAATAAATAAATGTAAATAAAAATCCACAAATACCTGCATAAAAAATATTAAATAAATATGCAAATAAATAAATAAATGTAAATTAAAATCCACAAATACCTGCATAAAAAATAATAAACAAATATGCAAATAAATAAATGTAAATAAAAATCCACAAATACCTGCATAAAAAAATACTAAATAAATATGCAAATAAATAAATAAATGTAAATAAAAATCCCCAAATACCTGCATAACAAATATTGCTTAAAGGGCCTAATAATCTTGACCATAAAATGGTTTAAAAATTTTAAAACTGCTTTTTTTTCTAGCCGAAATAAAACAAATAATATTTTCTCCAGAAGAAAACATATTATAGGAAATACTGTGAAAAATTCCTGAATCTGTTAAGGATGAAATCTTTATAATTTTGACTTCAAGTGTTTGTGTGTGTGTGTGTGACTCAAATACTACAATCTGGTGTGTGTTTAGTGTAGTGTGTGTGATGTGTTTCACCTGGATGTAGCCCTGCTGATCGATGAGGAGGTTTTCTGGTTTAAGGTCTCTGTAGATCAGGTCCAGGGCATGCAGATATTCAAAGGTCAAAACTATTTGTGAAGCATAGAAGCGCGCGTGAGGTTCACTGCAAGAGAGAAAGAGCAAAAACACAGACAACAGATGCAGTTACATAAAGCAGGAAAACAACTGTAGTAGCTGTCATGGTAGAGATGCAGGTAACACTTTACAATAAGGTTGTATTAGTTAATGTATTTAATAAAACATTCATTGGAGGAAGGAAGGAAGCCCACACCAACACGGGGAGAACATGCAAACTCCACACAGGAACACTAAATAATTCAGCCGGGACTCGAACCAGCAACCTTCTTACTGTGAGGCCACAGTGCTAACCAATGAGCCACTGTGCCGCCCATAATAATTATTATACTTTCAAGCTAATAAAATCAGTAGTTATAGTTAGCTCAGAACAGTTAGAAGTATGGAGTGCCTCAAGGATTATTCATTTCCATTTTACCTCAGCACATCCACAATGTAAATATATTCACCTGAATCTGCCGATTCTGCGCAGGTGTGAAAACATCTCTCCTCCCTGAACGTACTGCATCACCATGTAGAGATTGGTGTTGTCCTGCAACAGACGCACACACACACATACAGTTGAAACCAGAAGTTTACATACGCTCTAAAAAAGGAACATAACCATTTTTAAAAAAATGTCTGATGGTAAATCATACTAAACCTTTACTATTTTAGGTCTGTTAGGATTACCTAAATCATTTACATTTGCTGAATGCCAGAATAATGAGAGAGTTTTATATTAATTTCTAGACAGTCAAAAGTTTACACACATTTCCTCTGTATTTTTTAGCTTTGCTTTTAAACTGTATAACTTTGGTCAAATGATTTGGGTATCCTTCCACAAGCTTCTCACAATAGTTTGCAGGAATTTTGGCCCATTCCTCCTGGCAGAATTGGTGTAACCGAGTCAGATTTGTCTTGCTCGCACAAGCTTTTTCAACTCTGCCCACAAATTTTCTATAGGATTGAGTTCAGGGCTTTGTGATGGCCACTCCAAAACATTCACTCTGTTGTCCTTAAAGCACATTTGAACTAATTTGGCAGCATGCTTAGGGTCATGGTCCGTTTAGAAGACCCATTTGTGGCCAAGTTTTAATTTCCTGGCTGATGTCTTGAGATGTTGCTTCAGTATTTCTACATAATGTTCTTTCTTCATGATGCCATCTATGCTGTGAAGTGGACCAGTCCCTCCTGCAGCAAAACATGATGCCCCACAACATGATGCTGCCGCCCCCATACTGCACAGTTGGGATGGTGTTCCTAGGCTTGTAAGCTTTCCCCTTTGTCCTCCAAATGTAACACTGGTCATTATGGCCAAACAGTTCAATCTTAGGCCCCGTTTACACTAATGTGTTTTCGTTTTGAAACGGTGTTTTAGATCAGAAACGATCCGCGTCCTTACTAGCGTTTAATGTAGCGTTTCTAAACATATCTCCGTCCACACTACTTCACCAAAAACGTATATCACGTGACCATTCGCGCACTCTGGGCATGCGCGTTCAAGTATAAACAGGAAGCATGTGTCTCGCTCGGCATTTGGTTATTGTTAGTCAACAAACGCTGGTTGAACGATGAACGCGAGCGATTAGCGAGTGCTCGAACAATAGCTTGCCTCTTGCGAATATATGCAGCTGCTGTAGTAAAAAAGGCAGAGTTTAACTGCACAATGGCGCCTAAAACGGACAATAGTGCAAACAACGCTCCCATTTCTGTGTCCATGTTGTTGTTTACAGTGAAGGCTGGTCTGCCGTCTTCCGGTAGCGTTATAGTCATGTGATAGGGGCTTGACGAATAAGGGAAGGATACGCAATGACCCAAAAGCCCCAATCAGGTAGCGAATCTCAGCAGCCTCGCCTCCGTTTTCAGATGTCTCAGTTTTCCTCCATCCACACAGAGACAGAGCAGCAGCGCTTTAGAATGAAAACGACCTCTCCAGCGTTTTCAAAAGGCTCCGTTTTTGGGGCTCGAAAACTCCGGCGTAGTGTGGACGGATGGCGTAACCGTAGCAAAACTTATGCGTTTTAAAACGAAAACGCATTAGTGTAAACAAGGCCTTAGTTCCATCAGACCACAGGACATGTCTCCAAAAATGTGTCTTTTTCCCAGTGTAATTTAGCAAATTGTAATCTAGCTTTTTTGTTGATTCTGGCTTGTTGATTGATGTTGTCACACAAGGAAGCAGTGTGTTTGAGGTTTTCCTTAAATACTATTCTACTTGTGCCTCCAATTAACTCAAATGTTGTCAATTAGCCAATCAGAAACTTCCAAAACCTTGACACCATCATCTGAGCTTTTTCAGAGGCATAATAATCTTATTGTATGTAAATTTGACTTTCAAGAAAAGTTACAACAATTTCTCCAAAAATATCTCTCTCATTATTCTGCTATTAAGCAGAACAGAAACAAATGTGATAATCCTAACTTACCTAAAAGAGAAAAGGTTTAGACACATTAACATCTGTCTTTTTTTAAACGGTTATGTGCCATTTTATACAGCGCATGGAAACTTCTGGTTTCAACTGTATATCATTGACACACAGTGCTTTACCTGTCTGTAGGTGTTTCTGAACTGAGCTCACCTTGAAGGAGTACTCCAGTCGCACTAAGAAGGGGAAGCTGACGGCCTGCAGTATCCGCTTCTCATTCAGAGTGTGTTCAATCTGCTTCAGCTTCACCACCTGAACACAAGAAACAGTGTCACGTATTCATATACACACGGTTTCCACACTGCCGTTCAAATTATGGGTGGCACCTCCTGTTTGGGGGACTTACATTCAAATGAATTGAAATCAAACATTTTAAATAATAATGAGGAGGTATAAATAATGAATGAACCTGTTGAAATGGAGTGAGACGTACATGCTTTATTTTGATCTGAAGAAAAGCTCTTTTGAGAACTGTGTTTAGTAAAATACAGTAATATTCCATACATGTCTGTATTGTTGCTGTGGAAAGGTTGTTTGGGTTCCTGGAGTCATTCATGGTCTGCTAGCCATGACTTGACCTAAAAACTATCACAATATTTTCTGATATTTATTGCAATAACCATATCAATCATGATAATTCATATTTATCCACTGAGAGACAGAGAAAACCTATATTTATACATAAAACAATTATTATTCTATATATTATATACTGTGTTTATATTAAGACTGCACAATATATTGTTTGAGCATCGATATTGCAATGTATCCACAATAGTCACATTGCAGGATTAGATTATTTATTAAAGATTAAAAAATAAAGATATTATTTATACCATGATGAACATGTTATTTTATGTTTGATTGTTCAATTTCTGTACCTGAATACTGTTAAGGCCCAATCCCAATTCTACCCCTTAGCCCTTCCCCTTAAGCTGGAGTTATACTTTCGCCTGGCGCCGCCTCCGCTGACTGTGCGCGCACCTCGCGAAACGGACGAGGCTTTTATACTTGCTGCTTTCGCCGTTGTGATATTCTTTAAAACGACAGGGGGCGGTCAAAAGTAACTGACTGTAAAGTCAGACGGATAAACAGAGAAGTAGAAAGTTTCCGGAACTACGTCATATCATTAATATCATTCAAGATTTTTAAACGAATTATTTTTATTGTTTTTATAAATTATTTTAATGATTATAAGAATTTTTATAACCATTCAAGGTTTGTTTTAATCAAACTTTGATGCATCACTTGCTTTTGTTCATATCTCGGATAGTTTTACCTATTAAAGTCTATTAAAATATGAATGACAACAGAATATGGGTTGCTCTACAAATATATTTCTATTATGGCAAGAATAAAGGCCAAAAAAAAGCACACTTACTTAAAAATACAGATGTTTTTTTTTTTTTTATTTAGCCCGCTCCCCAATTCACACATTACTGTCTGGCTAGTTTCTGTCCTCTTATTATGCTAAAAAGGCAATAATAGTCCAAACATTCCTGACCATTATCACCAATAAATCCTAGAAAAACAGGGCATCAGTATATTGTAAACTGATAGGTTCAAATATTCTTTCCCAGTTATCAAAGAAATAATTTGATCCTTAATTATGGTTTTGTAATTATTAAATTGTTTTAAATTCAATATTGTAATATATACATCAGTGTAAAACCTATAAATGGTGGAAAAACATATTTCTGTGATTGTGTAGCTGGGTTTCCACTTTTGCCATGGCCTCTTTTGGCTTTAACAGACTATCCCTCAGGTTTTTCCAAACTTTTTAACAAAAACTTTCCTCCTTTCCCACTGCTGTTGCAATTTCTAGCCAAAAATTATTGTTCATCAGGTTATCTCTATCATCACGGATCATAAAGATGTCTGTACAGGTGTACCTGTTTCAGACAAAATCTCTTCAAAGCGGTTCATTTCAACTCAAACCAGATGCGGCGCCGCGCGCACTGTTCGCTTGGGTCTTTAAAAATGCCGTGCGCACCGCCAGCCGAAATGATGTCGCGCGCACTCAAAGCGAACATCCGCAAACTCCGCGATGACGTCAGATTCTCTGCGCGCACTCAAGCAAACTAGCGGACGCGTTGAGTATAAACAAGGCTTTACCCCTACCCCTCATTTTGCGCTTTCATGTGAAGGGGTAGTGGTGTCCCAATTCTCTTTAGCTTGAAGGTGTAGGGCTAAAGCCTGGTTTATACTTCTGTGTCAGGTGATTGGCATGACCCACGGCGCATGCAATGCGCGTAGCTGTGCAATCATACTTCTGCGTGCTGTTTCTGTTGCTCTGCAATAACACTTCCGAAACGCTAGTTGGCAGTGAGGTGTTTATGTTCCTCTGTGTCGAGTTTCTTCGCCGGTGTTTAGTTTTTTTCTGAATGCTTCCTTAATGTGCAAGTGGCTCAAACTTGCTTATTTTGAGGCAGGAACCGGCGGCCGTGCAACAACTTTAACCATAAGGTGAACACAAAACAAAACTTTCCATCTGGAGTTCCTTCACGGGACTCCGCACTTGTAAACAATCGCTCCATCGGGCTCGCGTGGTTCTCGATCCCACCCACACTCGTTAGCGCTACCAAGCCGACTGATCACAGAGCTTGCGCTACGTGTCGTTGCGACGTGTAGTTACATTTTTTGAGAGGTGCGCGTCAGCGACGCCAACGGCCACGGCGAGGGTATGCATACATGCGTAGGCCGCACTGTAGCATACGCGTGCACTTGACGCAGAAGTATAAATCAGCCTTAAGGGGAAGGGGTATACAGCCCTTCGAATAAAGATCTTTCAGGACCACACTCGAAACCAAGGGGTAAGAAAATTTCCCAGAATAAACCAGCTATAGCGGCAAGATAGCAGCACCCGGAAGTAAGGAGATCCACAAATTAGTATTTTTTTGTCATTATTTTGAATTTTTACAACAAACAAACGCATGTTTTAATATATTCATAACCGCGTTCATGTTTTACCATCATACTTTAAAAAAAAAAAAAAACACTAAAAATAAAAACCGCTAAGTTTTGCGATCTATAATCCCTAATAATAACTCCTGTACAGCAGTCCCACAACATTCTGTCACTCAATGACACTCAAATACCCTGTCAGAAAAGTCTATTGGCTGAGAATGAGCTTTTTACAGTGTCTGCTATAATGTTAATGTTGTTTTCGTGTGTTTACATAGATGAATATGGCCACTGTGTAAATGTGCAGTATAGTTACGATCTTATTGCCACATTAGATCGTTATGATAACATAATATATGCCTTCAGTGATTTCCTAAAGATAAATATAAAAAAAATAACACAACTGGAATAAATACAGCAGTCGCCATCGTCTGATCTCATATGACGCAAGAGATCGCGATGACATATGATGACGTGTGCAGGTGCTGTAGTGCTGTCCCAATTCTTAGGGCTAAATTTTGAAGCCCTTCCCCTTCACACTCGTTTTTAACGGCCAAGGGGAAGGAGAAGGGGTACAAAAATAGAATTGGGATTGAGACTCTCCAGTAAATCATGAAGCACTGTTTATTTAAAGGGCCACGAAACCCCCTGTCTCAGCAGGGTGTTTTCACACCTCTGTTTTGAAAAAAGTCAGGAAAGTTGGGCGTGTCCAGCTCTGGGAGTGTGGGAGTGTCGGGGGAGGGAAAGAGAATAAGATTTTGCATAGAAGGGAGTTAACATTTGGGCACGCGCTAAGTTTGACAAGAAAAACAAACACACAGAGGCTGATTTGATGCGGCGAATAAGAGAAAAAAATCCTCCGCATTTCTCTGTAACTTATGTACTCGGTAGGTAGCGTCAGAAAGCCGTGTGTGTATAGACTATCCTGTCACAAATTGCAGCGAAAATCCTGCACGACGGGAATAGTTTGTGTTTACATGTTTACACTCGGAGAGCAGCATTTAAACAAAGGGCACTGCACTGCAAACACTTACCAAATCTGTAGACAGACAATCAAACTGGAGCTGTGTCTTTTTATTAAAAGTAGACGAGCAGCAAATCCGGATTTCACCATTTCCAGATGAGAAAAAGCTCTCGGGTAAAAATGTTCCTTACAAACGCGTTTCTGTCGCGTGCACTGTAATCCACACGTGAGTCCAGCAGCTCTCTCATAAAGGGAAAATGAAAACAAAACCTTCGTTGCAACACACTAATAACACCTACGAATTTTGTCGTCTCTGCCGTCTGAACAGTGTAAACTGGTAAACAGTCTCCGGAGCTATCATGCATATTAATGAAGTTTCGCTTCATACACAATAGAGCGCGTTGATTGGTTTGAAGCACGTCTTTCTCATGAATTAATGCCACACACTCAGATACGTCAGAACGGCCTAGAAAAGACAGACAGCCACTCTCCAGCTGGATTTACACCCAAGTATCTCATGGCCGTGACGCAGCTTCAAAAATTCGTTTCAAACCGGAAGAACGAATTTGCTCAAAATAACGCAAAAACAACCAATTTTCACTTTTTAGTGCAATATATGTGTCCTCATAGTGTTTATAGCAGCGTGGGACACAGATATGACTGTCAACAGCTCAAAAAATGTGTTTTGGTGTTTCGTGACCCTTTAACTTTTATCTTTGCTCTGTTGTATTTACATATGCTTGTAATTTATTATGATTTATGCAGTGCATAGAAAAAGACTTGATCATCCTAATCATTCTGAAGGAATGATATCTTTCCATATAGAGCTATTCAAAACTAGTGAAATTAGTGAACATGTGAAAACTAGTGAAATTGTATTCATATCGCAATATATATCGCAGAAAAACAAAATATCACAATGTCATATTCTTCCAGTATCATTGGGGCGCTCGTTTATATGTATTAAATATAGTGCACACACAAAATGTAATATCAGTTTCATTCATCCTGGACACTAGAGGGCGCCCTTGCACATAAACTCCACATCTGCATCACAGAAGTTAAAACATCAACAATCACCTGAGAAAAAAAGATACAAACACTTAGGCTGCGTCCGAAACCGCATACTTCCATACTATACAGTACACTAAAATCAGTATGCGAGCCGAGTAGTATGTCCGAATTCCTAGAATTCGAAAATCAGTATGCGAGAAGTACCCGGATGACTTACTACTTCCGGCGAGATTCTGAAGTGCGCATCCCATGGACGCTGCGCTATCCCATGATGCCCCGCGAGAGAATTCATGAATGGAAGTGAAGCGACGCAACTGACGCAGGTAGGTCACGAGACCATGACAAAATGGCGGATGTAGTACGTTCGAAATCCACTCATACTTCTTCCATTCATACTGTATAGAACGTACTTTTCTAACGGCTGAGTAGTACGTTTAAATTCAAATACAGTTCCTACTGAGTAGTAGGCGGTTTCAGACGCAGC
>LR812519.1:70534267-70715301 GCA_903798195.1 Danio kyathit
TCAACTTAAAAAAAAAATAATTTGGCACAACTTCAACCACTGAAGTTTGATAAACTCAAAGTTTCTTTGCAGCTGGTTGCTTTAAAATATTAAGATAACTCAATTTTTTTTTTTTTTTACAGCGTACTTATTAAGCAAGTAACAGGGTTTTAGGCATAACTGTAAACCAGCACCCCTATGGTTCAGGTCTTATCAGTGTTAAATCTTTAAAGACTTTAGTAATATTTCAAGATGAAACATCTTTGGTTGACTATTATGTCCAAACATATTTTAAAGAAAAATTAAGGGTTGCAGGTGAAGCGAGTATCAAACACTCCGTCAGGCCCTCAAATATCATTACATCCATGTGTTTTATTCAATGTAAAACCAAAGAACTTTGATCATCGAGTATAGTGAATGATATTCATTCATTCATTTTCCTTCGGCTTAGTCTCTATTTCAGGGATCGCCACAGCAGAATGAACCGACAGCTATTCCAGCATATTTTTTACACAGCGGATGCCCTTACAGCCGCAACCCAGTCCTGGGAAACAACCATACACACACAATCATACACTACAGACAATATGTTTACCCAATTCCCCTATAGCTCATGTGTTTGGACTGTGGGGAAAGCCGTAGCACCCGAAGGAAACCCACGCCAACATGAGGAGAAACATGCAAACTCCACCAATTGAGAGCAGGTCTAAAGTCCCGCGCAGAGTGCGTTAGTTGTACACCTCGCTTACACATTGCTTAATACACACAGGACGTACAGCAATACACAAATATATTTACAAATATAAAAGAATTAAAGGATTAAAACGTTACAATAGTTATCACTTTCTACATAAATATAAACACCACTGCCTCCATGCCTTCTTCATCTTTGGGGCTTTTTTTAGTTTATTCATGACAATTTGCTTTTGTATAAGGTTATTATTATTAGCAGTAGGGTTGGGCGATGTTGACAAATTTGGCATTGTACGATGTCTAATGTGAACATCAGCGATGGACGATGGTATCGTCGTCGTAGGCGGGGTGGGGGTCTTTGTTGTTAAATATCAATTAATTCATAATGAATTTAATAATTGTAGCCTATCGTTTTCACTACCTGACCCACATGGTCTTTGCTTTACCCATAACCAAACCATAAATAAATAAAGTTATACACAAATTACCACCTGTCAATCACTTTTTTTCCGCAGGACTCTGGCATGATCAGGCGGAGTGATGTGTCCTTATAATGGCTTTTCCCCACAGCTGGTGGCGGAGACAAGACGAGAGTTCGTTTGGAGTTCACTGTAATTTGTATTGTGATTAATGATAACTTCCTTATTTTATTAATATTATTATGAGGACATAATAACAAGTAAAGATGCTAGAGCTCGACCGTTTTGGTCACACTTGCGCCTGATATTTTATGCGACCTAAAATATGTATTTAAAAGGATTTGTGCTAGTGCATACATTTTTACCGTGCGACCTGTTTTCACTGCAGAATCCTCACCGCGCGCTCGAATTTAGGAGACATTCATGCAGAATGCATCTTTGCACCTAAAGACACCAAACGCAGCGCTCAGGAACAGATTAAAGCAGTTGTCATGTGAACTTGCTGAAGTACAAAAGCCTGCAATGCTTGCCCCGCCTTTGTGCACTTCCTATTCGCCCACTGCGCTAGAACTGAACGCGAATGGATTGGTTAATATCAGCTGTCAATCACTCAGTCAACGCCTTCTGCCTTCACATGACAGCCGCGGAAATGTGACGCGCTGAAGATGAGAGAATGAAAATAACACTGACAGATTTAGTTTTAGAAACCACCTAAAGTTAAATAATGGCACATCTTATTAGTGATCATGTGCTGAATGTTAATCCACCATTTACACTTTTCCAAGAGTGGAGAAAAGACTTCCAGTGGCTTCAAGTCCGCTATGACAATAACTAACGCCATTCACTGTAAAGTCTGTGGGACGGGGTTTACAGGTAACAGCGTTTGCCACTGAATCTACACATTTTAAGCGCGAGAGGTACTGTATAATCCTCACGATGTATTTAATCCTGATGGTGTCAGCCGTGCAGGCAGCAGCTATAAGTATAATATAACACAGCTCATGAAAAGACCGTTATTGCTATTGTGACATGCAAATAATAAGTTATATATCAATATACATGTGGGGCGGGGCGATGGATCACGATGCCGGCTCAGCATCGTGAAGTTTATCAGCCATCGGCGATGGACGATGACATCGTCTATCGGCCCAACCCTAATTAGCAGTATTATTTATTATATTCATATTTATATTTGTTTTATTAAAAACAAGCTTAGATTTGTCCACCTGTCAGGTTTTAGACCATACGGGGCATAGCACACTTCATTATTATTGTTCATTTATTAGTTTGCTGGAAATTAGAACTGAATTTAGAAATAGTTTTTAAACAAATCTTTGCGCTTAACAAACAAAATTAATTATGTAGGCTAATGGATGTCTGTGCGTACAACACGTTTACTAATCCACCAAAGAGAGAAAGTGAAAAATAAAGAACGAGGAGGCTCATCTCTCATTCTCGTGCTGCAGATGCTCTGTTTAACTGTTTTCTCGCTAGTGAAGCGTTCAGTTTTTCCACTTACTCTGACTCTGATTGGTTTATTCTCAAAACACTAACCATAACCTATAAATACACGGCGCAGAGCGTATTTTCCCATCCTTAAAATAGCAAAAGTCAATTCGCATATGCTTAATGCTTTTGCGCCCTGCGCTTCAGACTTTGTGCCTAGATCGTTAAAATAGAGCCCTAAGAGTTTTTACGGAAGCTAAATTTTTTCTTTTTTTGCATATAAATTCCATATAAATACAGTAATTAAATATAATTCTGTAGCTCCTTGTCAACTATAATCCAGACTCAACATTGCATATCTTGCGATGTGACTATTGCAGATGCACACATTGCGATATCGAAGCTGAAACCATATATATTGAGCAGCCCTAATATATCGCATACTAAAGAAATGTCGCAATGTTTTTCCAATATCGTGCAGCCCTGTATCTAATTTTTATGTCATGATAACAGTTAAACATGATAACATTCCAAAATGTTCTACATCCCTCATCACTACCATAAGTGTTTGTTTGTTTTGGGCAAAAGTCATTATGTCTTCAGCTTCCAGTAAGTGTGCAGCTCCATTTATATAAAAAAAAAATCATTTGACAGATTTTCCCAAAAACACTTTGCTAAAATATATAAAGCATGAATAAAGAAAAAAGCAGCAAAACAACCTGGGTTGCGTTTACCAAACAACGACGTAACTCGCGGCTGAACTATCATAGTACGATGCATCGTTTGGGAAAAGAGCGATGTAGTGACGAGTGTTTCTCAAAACCCTTATTGTACAGTACGTTCACACCTAAAGCAGCGAAAGCATCAAAGGTCGCTCTGGCCGCCCTGGCGACAACGCTGTCTGCCTTGAGCTCCGGCGGCGAGAGCATCAAAATTCGCTACACATTGATCTCGTATTTAAAGGAGCCGTTGCAGCACATCATATCAGTTACACTCCCGCATAAAACATGCTTTCTAGCGTGAAGATGTTGCACACTTATTATCAAATTCACTTAACTATGGAAGATCTAGTTGCATGTGGTGTGGCTTTGCTCCACTATGTGTCCATATGCCTGATGTTTTCTATTGTCGCATGAAATTCCCACTTTTTTTTTTTTTAAAGAAAAAAAATATATATATATAACATTGATGCACATCAGTAAGTCACCAGTAACTTTTTAAATCTTCCAGTAACTGTGGTCGGAACCAAAGTTCACAGTGACTGTGTTCTCTGACTCCTCTCAAGCGGTGGACTTCTTCATTCCGATTGCTTGCCGCCGAACCGCATCATAGCTCATTACCATAAAGTTGACTTGATTTCAACTCTCCTCGACGCTCACACCGGCGAAGAAGCGCTGAAAATGCGCGCTGAAAATGAATGACTTCCGGCTACTTTGATGCTCTCGCCGCTTTCGTGAGAACGTACAGTTAGTTTCTCTGTTGCAGATCCATCATTTGAACCATGTTAGTTATTACGTAAAACGCCCATAATGATGCTCTAAACAGGGTGGAGAAACTACGTTTTTAGAGAAGAACCCCATAATTTCTTTGTGCAAATTATATTGTTTTACAAAAATGCGCATTAAAAAAATTTTAATATTAGTTTTGGTAAAAACATGCACTCGCTTTCCATATTAATTGAAATATGTGTAAACGGGTCATATAGAGCCTGTGTTTCCTTTACAAATATTATTCAGAACATTACATATTCTATTCTAAAACATAAAACCACTTACAAAAGCTAACACTATTCTAATATCATAAATAAATAATGAGGCGATTTATAAAAAAATGTAATTTAATATTTATTATTTATTAAGCATTAACGTGTGCTATGTTTTTTGTTTTCACAAACTTTGGAGCAATGAAAAAATATACTAGTTTTGAAGACATAACATAAATTCCGCTCGGCTGTGTTCAAAATGACATCAATGTTTTCAAAGTGCACTGCGAAGAGAGCGCAATTGTAAACATGAAGATCGCTAAAACTGAACTGTAAAAATACTTTAAAAGCAAATTACACCTAAGAGAGATGACTTTAATGCTTTCAAGAGTTCACACTTAGCTGATGATTAATTATAAAGCTTGTTTGGCATGCTGTCCCGGGAGAGAGCCCTGAGCTCATGAGATCCTCGAGCTCGGGGCTCCCTCCCGTTGCAAGGCGAGAGGGGAGATCGAGCTCAGGTAGATCTCGAGAACTCCCCCATCGTAGTGATTGAAGAGCAGATAGTAGTTCTCTTTAACGAGATAGGTACTAGATAGTGAGCAAATCTATAGTGTTGATTAATCAATAACTTAAGTTGCGTGTTTTTAATCGGTGGGAGAAAACCGGTGGGCCCGGGGAAAACCCACATGAGCACGGGGAGAACATGCAAACTCCGCACAGAAAACGCCCGCTGGTTTGGTAAAGCCTAGAACCATTGACATTCTTGCTGTGAGGCAACAGCGCTAAGCGCTGGGCCACCGTGTCACCCATCTAAAAAGAGGAGGAGTAGGGGAGGAAGGTGGGATTCTTCAAAGTGAAGATAGCGGTGGTATGAAACCCGGGGTATTTATAGTAGCTTAGGGATCATCTGATTGGTGCATGGTGATTTGGATAATGTGGGTCCAGCCGCTAGCAATCATAAGCACGTGATCCTCTCGAAATTAGTTTATAAATAAATTTCACTTATTTTTTTAATAATTCCAGCTTTAAATGTCAGAATGTTCTAAATGAATAGGGCATAGGGGGGATAACTGGGAATAGAACACGGCCAGGAACTATGTTTCTAACTACAGCTCCAAGCGTACAAGTTTGTGACGCAGTTTGCCAATGTTCATTGGAACGACAGATTTGGGAAACGTCAAATCAACGAACTATGTTTGTAACGACGGAACTCGCAACCTTAGTTGGCTAATGATGGTTTTCGGAAACGCACCCCTTAACGCGCCCCAGTGTGACTGCACTGTTTTCCTTTCCTTTTTGTTTTTACTTTATAGTTTTCCGAAGTCAAGCAGTATTCATGTACAGAAATTTAATAATAAAAATATTATTTCTATTAATAATTCAGTACATTTTCTCTATTGAAGTTACAAATGTTGTCTATTTTTGTGCCTAAACTCTCTTGAAATGCCTTTAAAACAGATGCTATTTGATTATTGCATTATTGGACCCAAACATTCACAATCATCCCATCATTCAAACCAATTCTGGGTTGTTTTTCAGAAGAATAAAAGGCTGCTGGGTTCAATAGTGATTCACACTTGTGTGTTTTAAAGGTTAGCGCTGATTTTGTGCTGCCGTTTTTAGCTTTACTGTTTCAAATCAGAATTAAAAACAGTTGTGATCAAAAGAGCTCTGAGTAAATCTATTTTCCTACAGTCACAGAAAATTTGAAGCTGCACTGAAGGAAATGGTTGAAGACAGCGAGTGGTTTTTGTTCCTGTTTTGACACTTTCGCACTGAAACAGGAAGACACACATCGAAACACGCTGAATCTAAATTTATTAACATAAAGATAAGCCAGCGTGGTTTACGTCACAGCCGTGGGCCATAAAGCAATCACGCCATTATTAAACCAAAACATGCAAGATTGTGGCGTCAAATATTGTGTTTGTTCTTCGAGAGGTGACTGAGATAGCACAATGTCCCACTTATAGCTGCAGTCCTTTCTGTGCTTAAAACGCATAAAAAAAAACAAGTTATGATGTGTCCCAATGCTTAAATCTCAAAACCAGACAATCTAATATTAAACCAGGGTTAACCTGTCAGGATGAACAGTGTAAAATATGGACTACAAAACCCAGGGTTAAACAATATGAAAGCTTTCCACAAACCTGCCACACACTACCTACAAAAGATGCATGATACGTTACATACAGGATATAACACACACACACACATACACACAAAACCCCAAACACCACATAGTGATGCTTATAGCTGCAGTTATTTACGTGCATTATTAACCTCATAAAAGAATACAAGTAATGAGTCTCAATGCTTAAATCTCAAAACCAGACAATCTAATATTAAACCAGGGTTAACCTGTCAGTGTGAACGGTGTAAAATATGGACTACTTAACCCAGGGTTAAAGGTGCAGTATGTAAGTTTGACACCCAGTGGTTGAACTAGGTATTGCAGTCCTGAATCATAATAAAGGTACGCCGGGTTGCCAGTTTGAGTGATTTAAACTGTTCTAAATAAAAGCAACGACACGTGATTGAGGGAATATTCTCCATATTAAAAGGAGTTTTGGTTCTAACCAACACCTCGAATTGATTTATTAGAAGCGGCTTCTATTTCTCACAGCTGAACAACAGAAACCTATGACAGATCACCTCAGGTAAACCTCGTGTGCTTTATTCAGTGCTAAATGCTAACAATGCGAGTTTGAATGCATTTTACATGACGTGTATTACCATATACTGAAAGCAGAAAGTTCACCTCAGATCTGGAAAATACAATAAACCGTTTGAAATTGAACTTTAGAGCTAAACACATATGAGTGATTCAGCATGTACATTTAATGATGTTAAAGAGGGTTAACATGTATTAAATAGATTCTAAACCTTACCGTTTTGTGAGTGAGTGCATATTCTGTGCGTCTGAAAGGCTGTATTTAAATTTCTGCCGTGTTTTGTGGTGCAAACAGCCAAATGGCTCATCACTCATAACAATCTCGTCACAGCGTGTTGTTAGGACACGCGATGTAACCTGCTCACGTTAATAATATTTATGTCATTTGCTAATTAACGTCATGTGGAACTGAATCTGTCTCATTTTGACATCTGATACTTTCCACTACACTGTAGCATTTCGCTCATGGACGCATGCTTTCAGAGTCTTTCTGAATGAATGAATGAATGAAATATGCTGTTTTCCAACAAGGCAACCCGGGGTGCTGAATTATAATTGGCTAAACTGGCATGTGCATGTGAAAATTACCTAAACAAAGACAGCGTTCCGGCACGGAAAAAAACATTTTCAAAGCAGAATATCTGACTTCAGCATTGTTTGTCAGTTAAACAAGTATGTTCACTTGGGATGTTTCTTAAATATCTGCACACATATTATTGTATTTTTATGCTTTAGAAGAGTCAAAAACTTACATACAGCACCTTTAAACTATTGTGTAACTGTTAATTGCTAAACAACTGTAGAAAAGCTTTCTACAAACCTTCCACACACTACCAAACCTCCATGATATGTTAACTAGAGGGTATAACACAAAAAAACACACACACACACAAAACCCCAAACACCACATAGTGATGCTTATAGCTGCAGTTATTTACAGTTGAAGTCAGATTTATTAGCCCCCCTGTTTATTTATTTCTCCAATTTCTGTTTAACGGAGAGAAGATTTCAACACATTTCTAAACATAATAGTTTTAATAACTCATCTATAATAACTGATTTATTTTATCTTTGCCATGATGACAGTAAATAATATTTGACTAGATATTTTTCAAGACACTTCTATACAGCTTAAAGTGACATTTAAAGGCTTAACTAGGTTAGCTAGGCAGGTTAGGGTAATCAGGCAAGTTATTGTATAACGATGGTTTGTTCTGTAGACTATCGAAAAAAAATATAGCTTAAAGAGGCTAATAATTGTGACCTTAAAATGTGTTTTAAAAAATTAAAAACTGCTTTTATTCTAGCCGAAATAAAACAAATAAGACTTTCTTTAAAAGAAAAAATATTATCAGACATACTGTGAAAATTTTCTTGCTCTGTTAAACATCATTGGGAAATATTTAAAAAAGAAGAAAAAATTCAAAGGGGGCTAATAATTCTGACTTCAACTGTATGTGCATTATTTTAAGCAGACTCCTAAAAAAATACAAGTTATGACGTTACACAAAACTTGAAATCTCAAAGCCTGACTAATATTAAACCAGGGTTAGTGTAAAATCTAGACTACTTAACCCAGGGTTAGATCAAATGTAAACATAAAACCCAACACACACAAAATCCAGCCAGGCCTAAAACCATCAGAGATGTTGTAAAGGACACACACTGGTTGTTTTCAATGACAGACTGACACATTTTAGTCCCCTGAATCTCAATATTAGATCACAGTGTTCTTGCAGCTTTCCTCAAACCCCCCACACATCCAGAACCCCCAAATACAAACACACAGACCCCCTACTTCTTAATAAACATCAATGAAGTTAACCACACAAAAACACACACACACGCAAAGCCCCAAACACCACTTAGTGATTCTTATCGCTGCAGTTATTTATGTGCATTATTAAACACGACTGCAACTCAAATAAACACAAGTTATGATGTTACACAAAGCTTAAAATCTCAAAACCAGACAAACTCGTATTAAACTAAGGTTAGCAAGCCAGTGTGGACAGTGTAAAATCTAGAGTTAAACAAATGTAAATATCCCAACACACAAAATCCAGTCAGGCCTCCAACCATCAGAGATGTTGACAGTCTGACATTTTTTGGCAGCCTCAATCTCAATATTATCAGCTTTCCTCAAACCCTCCACACATCCAAAATGACCAAATACACACACACACACACACACACACACACACACACACACAGATCCCCTACTTCCTAATAAACATCAATGATATGTTAACTACACACACACAAAACCCCAAACACCACATAGTGATTCGCTCCAGTTATTTATGTGCATTTTGAAAAACAGACCACAACACAACTCCTAAAGAAATACAAGTTATGATGTTACACAAAGCTTGAAATCTCAAAACCTGACTAATATTAAACTAGGGTTAACCTGTCAGTGTGAACGGTGTAAAATCTAGACTGCTTAACCCAGGGTTAAATAAAATGTAAACATAAAACCCAACACATACAAAATCCAGTCAGGCCTGAAACCATCAGGGATGCTGAAAAGCACACACACTGGTTGTTTTCAATGCCAGACTGACACATTTTGATCGCCTGAATCTCAATATTAGATCAGCTTTACTCAAACCCTTTACACATACAAAATGACCAAACACACACACACACGTGCAGACCCCCTACCTAATAAACATCAATGACATGTTAACTACACACACAAAACCACAAACACCGCACAGTGATGCTTATAGCTGCAGTTGTTTATGTGCATTATTAAAAACAGACTACAACTCCTAGCTTGAAATTTCAAAGCCAGATAAACTAATATTAATCCAGGGTTAACCTGTCAGTGTGAACGCTGTAAAATCTAGACGACTTAACCCAGGGTTAAACAAATGTAAATATAAAACCCAAAATGCACAAAATCCAGTCCTGAAACCATCAGAGATGTTGTAAAGGACACACACTGGTTGTTTTCAATGACAGACTGACATATTTCGGTCGCCTGAATCTCAATATTAGATCACAGTGTTCTTACAGCTTTCCTCAAACCCCCCACACATCCAAAATTACCAAATACACACACTCAAAACCCCCAAAACCACAGTGATATACTTATCGCTGCAGATATTTATGTGCATTATTAAAAACAGACTGCAACTACTAAAATAACACAAGTTATGATGTTACTCAAAGCCTAAAATCTCAAACTAACATTAAACCAGGGTTAACCTGTCAGTGTGAACGGTGTAAAATCTAGACTACTTAACCCAAGGTTAAACAAATGTAAATATCCCAATACACAAAATCCAGTCAGGCCTGAAACCATCAGAGACGTTGAAAAGGACACACACTGGTTGTTTTCATTGACAGACTGACACATTTTGGTCACCTGAATCTCAATATTAGATCACAGTGTTCCTGCAGCTTTCCTCAAACCCTCCACACATCCAGATCCACCAAACACACACACACAGACCCCCTACTTCCTATTAAACATCAATGATATGTTAACTATACAAAAACATACACGCAAAGCCCCAAACACCACATAGTAATACTTATCACGACAGTTATTTATGTGCATTATTAAAACAGACTAAAACTCCAAAATAAATACAAGTTATGATGTTACTCAAAGCTTGAAATCTCTAAACCCGATAGACTGATAATAAACCAGGGTTAACCTGTCAGTGTGAACAGTGTAAAATCTAGACTACTTAACCCGGGGTTAAACTATCGTCAATATAAAACCCAACACCATCAGAGATGCTGAAAAGGACACACACTGGTTGTTTTCAATGACAGACTGACACATTTTGGTCGCCTGAATCTCAATATTAGATCACAGTGTTCTTACAGCTTTCCTCAAACCATCCACACATCCAGAACCACCAAACACACATACACAGATCCGCTACTTCCTAATAAACACAAATGGCACGTTAACTACACTAAAACACACACGCAAACCCCTAAAATGAAGCGCTTATTAAAGCATCCACGCGTTGTTGGAGGCTGTGATCGCCATGACAGCATCAGCATCATTTCAGATGAATCCTCGCACATGCACGAGCATCCGATGATGCCGATCGCCATGATCGATGATGCTAATGATGCCGATGGTTAAACACAGCCATTGGGACGCGTTAAAAACACCCACCGCTTTCCATTTCGTTGCCTCGTTTGGCGGCCGGCGTGTTGCCCATGACTCTGGGCCTGTCAGGCGCTGGAGAGCCGCAGGTAGGGAGTGATGCTGCCGCGCCCTGTCGCGCTTCGGCTCTCCCGGTCCGTTCGTGCGGGTGTCGAAAGCCGATAGGCGATGAATGTGAATTATAGGGACGTTTACGCGTCCGATGTGGTCTCGGATAAACAGCGATCCCTTATGAATGCAGCAGCAGCATCCGCGTTTAAAGGGCGGACGGGCCGCCAGCATCAAACCGGACTCGGGCGTCCTTTCCTGGCCTGGCTGTTCGCCGCACCTCCGCGGCCCCGCAGTCCTGTCGCTCGCCTCCCCGCGGGGGGTTTCCGTGCGCGGCGCTCGCAAGGGGAAAATCGCGGATGAAGAAAACACGGATGCGGTTTCGGCGAGATCGTTCATGCAGCTGCGCTTCCCGTGGCCATCAACTCAAACTCCGCCCCTTATCGCAAGCCCTGCCCCCCGCGGCGCGCCTGATTGGTCGGACGTAGGAAGACGGACAGATGTGCAGGAGTGATTGACGGTTCTTGCTAGAAGAGATACAGCCATGGTCGGAAGTTAGCGAGGATTATTTATTTAATGTATTAATTACTCATTAATTGTGTTTTATTAATGTCTACCCCAACCCTAAACCAAATACCATCACATTGATGTAGTTTTACCGAGTATTATTTATTCAATTAGTCATTAAATTGTATTTTATTAACGTCTACCCCTACCACAAATATAAACCATAACAGTGATGTAAAAACAGTATATTGAGTATTATTTATTAAATTAGCCATTAAATTATATTTTATTAACGTCTACCCCAACCCTAAACCCACGAACCATCACAGCAATGTAAAAAACAGTTATTTTACTGAGTAATATTCATTAAATTAGCCATTAAATTGTATTTTATTAACGTCTACCCCCACCCTTAATCCAATACCATCACAGCAATGTAAAAAACAGTTATTTTACTGAGTAATATTATTTAAATTAGCCATTAAATTGTATTTTATTAACGTCTACCCCCACCCTTAATCCAATACCATCACAGTAATGTAAGAAACAGTAATTATATCGAGTATTATTCATTAAATTAGCCATTAAATTGTATTTTATTAACGTCTACCCCCACCACAAATATAAACCCAACCATCACAGTGAAGTAAAAACAGTATATTGAGTATAATTCATTAAATTAGCCATTAAATTATATTTTATTAACGTCTACCCTAATCCTAAACCTAAAAACCATCACGGTAATGTAAAAAACAGTCATTATACAGAGTAATATTCATTAAATTAGCCATTAAATTATATTTTATTAACGTCTACCCCAACCCTAAACCCAAAAACCATCATGGTAATGTAAAAAACAGTCATTATACATAGTAATATTCATAAAATTAGCCATTAAATTGTATTTTATTAACGTCTACCCCTACCACAACCATAAACCCCACCATCACAGTGAAGTAAAAACAGTATATTGAGTATTATTCATTAAATTAGCCATTAAATTATATTTTATTAACGTCTACCCTAATCCTAAACCCAAAAACCATCACGGTAATGTAAAAAACAGTCATTATACAGAGTAATATTCATTAAATTAGCCATTAAATTGTATTTTATTAACATGGTCTACCCCAATCTTAAACCCAATACCATCACAGAAATGTAAGAAACAGTAATTATATCGAGTATTATTCATTAAATTAGCCATTAAATTGTATTTTATTAACATCTACCCCCACCACAAATATAAACCCAACCATCACAGTGATGTAAAAACAGTATATTGAGTATTATTCATTAAATTAGCCATTAAATTATATTTTATTAATGTCTACCCCAATCTTAAACCCAATACCATCACAGTCAGGGGCGGAGTGGACATTTTAAAAGTGGGGGGGACAGCTGTATGAAATCCAAAAGTTTACATTCTTAATCACCTGTTTCTAAATGGTCTGTCTCTAAAAGTGAGGGGGACATATCCCCCCGTCCCCCCCGGTTGCTACGCCCCAGATCACAGTAATGTAAAAACAGTAATTATACAGAGTATTATTCATTAGATTAGCCATTAAATTGTATTTTATTATTGCCTACCCATACCCTAAACCCAAAAACCATCACAGTAATGTAAAAAAACAGTAATTATACCGAGTAATGTTCATTAAATTAGCCATTAAAATGTATTTTATTAACATCTACCCCTACCTTTACCATAAACCCTACCATCAGTAATGTAAGAACAGTAATTACAGAGTATTATTAATTTAATTTATTAAATTGTATGTTGTTAATGTCTATCCATACCCAAACCCTAAACCCCACCAGCACAGTAATGTAAAATATTGTAGTATCCGCAGAGTACTGAGTATCCGCAGCTGTATCCCATTTAGACTTTACCGTGATTGATTGACATGAATGATGAGTCGTCGTGATTCGTCAAAAACAAAGCAAAGATTATTTTCAATGGAAGTTTATGAATGATGTTATTGAGTGGATTAAAGTTGTAGTTTTATCCAATTTACCGCTAGTCTGCTAGCATGCTAAAAAAAAAATCTGAAATATTATGGCTTTTCTCTCTTCTATGTATTGTAAGACTGCTTTGACACAATCTATGTTGTAAATAAGTTGTTAATTGATTATTATATACCCTCTCTTCTTTTTTCTTTTACTTTTTTTCGCTCATTAATCCTTCTATGTGGAATAATGTACATGCTAGTTCTAGTTCAATATAAATCTACACTGTAAAACACGCTATAGAAAAAAAGATGACTTGACACGCAACCCGGATGTACGCTACTTTCTTTCTTATATGCAAGACGTCTGATTTATTAGCCTAATAATGAACTTGCAGTGAATGTTGTTGCGCTGCAAAGTCTGTAAATTATGGCGGTAATAAATTAAAAATAACACCAACACCAGGCAGCTACTAGTTTTAAGCATAACGTTTAGTAACATAACCAGACGACACCACCGGAAGCTCGTATAGTACATGAATGGCCGCGTCCGCTCTTACGTTATAAAAATAACAAACATATTACACATACATATATTACACTTCACACAGTTGTCTTTCAGGGAAACTACTGTTCCATTAAAGGGATAGTTCACCCAAAACAAGGACAAAAAAAATTTAACTAACTCTTCAATTCTTCAAAATACACTCACCGGCCACTTTATTAGATACACCTCTCCAACTGCTTGTTAACAATAATTTCTTATCAGCCAATCACATGGCAGCAACTCAATGCATTTAGGCATGTAGACATGGTCAAGACGATCTGCTGCAGTTCAAGGCGAGGATCAGAATGGGGAAGAAAGGTGATTTAAGTGACTTTGAATGTGGCATGTTTGTTGGTGCCAGACGGGCTGAAACTGCTGATCTACTGGGATTTTCACGCACAACCATCTCTAGGGTTTACAGAGAATGGTCCAAATAGAGAAAATATCCAGTGAGCGGCAGTTCTGTGTGCACAAATGCCTTGTTGATGCCAGAGGTCAAAGGAGAATGGCCAGACTGGTTACAGCTGATAGAAAGGCAACAGTAACTCATTACAACCAAGGTCTGCAGAAGAGCATCTCTGAACACACAACACGTCAAACCTTGAGGCGGATGGGCTACAGCAGCAGAAGAACACACCGGGTGCCACTCCTGTCAGATAAGAACAGGAAACTGAGGCTACAATTCACACAGGCTCACCAAAATTGGACAATAGAAGATTAAAGAAATGTTGCCTGGTCTGATGAGTTTCAATTTCTGCTGCCACATTCGGATGTTCGGGTCAGAATTTGACATCAACAACATGAAAGCATGGCTCCATCCTGCCTTGTATCAACAGTTCAGGCTGCTGGTGGTGTAACGGTGTGGGAGATCATTTCTTGGCACACTTTGGGCTCATTAGTACCAAATAATCCTCGTGTCAACGCCACAGCCTACCTGAGTATTGTTGCTGACCATGTCCATCCCTTTATGACCACAGTGGACCCATCTTCTGATGGCTACTTCCAGCAGGATAACATGCCATATCATAAAGCGCGAATCATCTCAGACTGGTTTCTTGAACATGACAATGAGTTCACTGTACTCAAATGGCCACCACATCCACCAGAGCTCAATCCAATAGAGCACCTTTGGGATGTAGTGGAACTGGAGATTAGCATTATGGATGTGCAGCCGACAAATCTGCAGCAGCTGTGTGATGCTATCATGTCAATATGGAACAAAATCTCTGAGAAATATTTCCAGTACCTTGTTGAATCTATGCCACGAAGGTTAAGGCAGTTCTGAAGGCAAAAGGGGGTCCAACCCGGTACTAGTATGGTGTACCTAATAAAGTGGCCAGTGAGTGCATCATCTTTTGTGTTCAACAAAGAAACTCATAAAGGTTTGAACCCACTTGAGGGTGAGTAAATAGTGAGTACATTCTCATCTTTGGAGCACACGCTAGCACCAAAGTAATGTTATTTGTCACTCTGTTTAAGATCAGTTTAAAAATAAAATAAAAGTTTACATACCTTGATATGTCTGGGAAAATCAAAATGAGCAGCTCTGCTTTCAGAAAACAGTAAACATAGTAAGTGTATTTGTGCACGCACACTTTAATCTACTGCAGTGGTTCTCAAACATTTTTCACCAGGTACCACCTCAGAAAAAAACCATAATTCCATGACCGATATTGAAATACAGTAGCATAGCAGGCCTAATTAAGCAGCTAAAGCTCTGCACAGTTCAAAAATGTGGCAGATTAATTATTATTTTTTTTTATAATTACCATTATAAATAGTTTAAACATTAACACTGTACTGTCGATGCCAGTGGTGTAGTGGTTAGTGAGTCGACACATGCACTCACGGCAACCCGAGTTCGATTCCGCCTCGCAGTCCTATGCCAATCCTTCCCCTCTCTTGGCTCCCCATGCTTTCCTGTCAATTCTCTCTACTTTCCTATCCAATAAAGGTGAAAACCCCTATATAAAAAAAAAAAAACCATTAACACTGTTCTGAGCTTACAGGTAAAAAAAAAATAAATAAATGTCAACGCTTAAATTAAAATGTGCTTTTAAAAGTTAATTTAAAATGGCACTGTTCTTAAAAAAGTCAAAAGAAAACTACTGTACTTAAATGTAAAGTATTTTCATAAAGTAGCCCATTCGTCAAAACCTGGAAATGTTCTTTGGACCTCGTAAATATAAGCTATATGTCATCATATTCATATATAAACTCTTTCTGATGAATTTTGAAATGCATGTTGCATGTCTATATGACTTATTTACATATTTTTGAAATCTAAACATTAACTTGTATTCTAAATATTTAAATTGGATTTACATATTTAAATTAGATCTGCTTACTGCGCATTAAGAGTAGGCTTTGTGTGTCAGAAAAACAAGTGATTAAGCTATACCTGTCAAAATTGGGATATAAAAATACGGGATACGCCCCAACAACCGTTACAAATATGGAGAGATTAGCTTCAAATGACAGAATACATTAGATAATTGAAAAATAAAATAAAAGGTTTAACCTATTAAAATCAATTTACAGATTACTTTGGTGTTAGTGTACGCGTTAAAAGTGTGTTCATTTATTTTTACTTTAATTATTCAGCAATTCCTCCAAGTACCACTAGAAGGAAGCCTGTGTATCACTAGTGGTACGTGTACCACAGTTTGAGAACCACCGAGCTACTGTTTCACTCCATTAAACTCCATATAAAAGCCAGAAACTCTTTAGCACCGGCCTATCTAAAGGGTTAAGGCTGCCAACTGATGATCAACAGTAAAAATGACACTTTCCCAAAAGGAAAACTCCCCAAGAATGAAGAATGCATGATTATAAGTTGTCATAGCTTTTACAATCAAAACTTGTGGTTATAATGGAAGTCAATGGGGCAAAAACAGCCCCCAACATAACGAAAGGGTAGTCATTCTGACCAATACACAAGGGTTAATCACCTGACTCTCAGCTTCAGCACACGCGTGTCGTTCTCTGAGCCACACTGTGGATATATCCAGACTCACATCACAGGACAGAGAATAGAGGGAAGCGAATGAAACTATGGGATGAGAGCAGAGGGAGGGATGAAAGGAAGAGCAGTTGTCTGATGTGATGTGCGGATCAAAGGTGGAGCAGCCCAAAGTGCCATCTCTAATAGCCGTTGCTTAGCAACATCATAAAAAGACACACACAGAGGGTGTGTGTGTGTGTGTCCGTATAAAAGAGGCAGAAGATGGACAGAGCTCTACAAAGACAAAAGTTAATATTTATTAAACCTAAACAAACGGCACATGGAAAGAAGGCAACAAAAGCACCGATATAAACCAGGCGTTCAGATTAAAATGAACAAAAATAATCTCACAGAAACACAGCTGGAATTGTGACGACTTCCAATTGTTAAATCACTTCCAAGTGAAATACTCCCAGAGAAAACACTATTGATTATTTTGTACCATATTGCAGCATAAATCTCCTTCAAAAAAGCAAAAACATGTCAGAGTCACACTTTATTTTTTAGTGTAATCCCAAATATTACAGCCGATTATTTTATCTATTTAAAAATAAATAACAAAATGGAGGGAAAGAATGGTAAAGTTACTCAAAAATCTTCCTCAATTTGATGGAAAAATGTGACCTGAACATGTTTTTGTGAGATTCTAGTGAAAACAGTCCCTGTCTGCTGGTGCGGCAGGTTTTGAAGACGTCTGCGAGTCCCACAACAGCAGTAAGTGCCAGAGTGTGTGTGTGTGAGTCCAGTATAAACACAAGATAACACATGTATGTCTGAGGTGTTGTGCTTTGCTGAACTCTACTATAAACAGTCCATTGAGTTGTCCGGCATGAGTCCGAGGGGCGGGGCTTTGCCAGGCATGCATGTGGGCGGGAGCATGGTGTTGGGGGCGGGGTCTACATTCTCGGAGTCTTCCATCTTGTCCATTGTGGCCTCCCAGTTAATGTGGAAACGCGTCACTCGGGGGTTTGAGGCCAAGATGTTTCTTTGCAGCTGGGATGAGAATTAATAAGGAGAGTCATTTTAAGGGGTTTTAAAAGGTAACACTTAAAGATTCAAATCAAAATAAATCTTTTTTTTTTTTTTTTTTTATGGAATATTTAAAGGGATAATTTAAAACAAAAATGAAAATGTACTAATAATTTGCTCACTTTTGCCTGTTGAACACAAAAGAAAATAGCATGTAGAATCCTAAAAAAGCAGCCACAGACATTCATAGAAGAAACCAAAATACTATGGAAGTCAATGGCTGTTTTTTTCCAGCATTCTTCAGTATATCATCATTAGCGTTCAATAGACGAAAGAAACGCAAGTTTGGATCAAGTAGAGCAGGGGTTCCCAAACTTTTCAGCTCGCAACCCCCTAAATAACCAGTCCAGTGACTCGCAACTAGGGGTGTAACGGATCACTGTTGATCCGTACGGATCACAACCCACGGTTCGGAACGCACGTGACCCGCCGATTAACAACTTTTTTGAACTTGTAGGTTAATCCATTTATTTATTTTTTATTTATTTTTAATTATGCTTTAAACAACATATACAAGACAATAAAGTACACAAAATAATGCCAGGATGAGGTTAATCCAACACTATGATGCTGCGTTCACACCAGACGCGGAAGAAGCGTCAAGCGCGAGTGATTTACATGTCAAGTCAATGCAAACGCGTGAATAGGCATCCTGCAGTGCGATACACGCGAATGGCGCGGCGCGAATGACGCGAATGAGGCAAATTGCGCGGCGCAGATGTCGCGATACGCGTGAATGGCGCGAATTGAGCCCAAATCGCTCGAGTTCAAAAGCTAAACTTCTGCGGACATTCGCGCCGCGTTAACCAATCAAGAGCTAGCTCTTGTGGGGGCATGATTGTGACGTGGCACCTTTTGTTGGTGTCCCGGGGGAAATCCTTCAGCCGACACTGACAACAGTTCATCAAACTGGGCTTGGCTCAGTCAGAAGCACCGCTGAAAGCCTCCGTCATCCAGGTTAAATTTCTGGAGGAGTTTATGAGCTCACAGCGCTGGGTGCACCTTTGAAAGTATCTAGTGGACTCAGCCACTGCTCCAAACGTATTGACGCTGTTTTACAGCCTTCATAAAGCACAAAAACACAGTTATTTTATCAATAAAATCCATGTTAGCCATTTAGCAACGAAACTACAGTCACCGGGCAGACAGAAGCCTGGCCCATGACGCGAATCCGCGTCTGTTCTGAAGTGAAATTGACGCGCAAATGAAGCAGAGTTTGACATGCAAATGAAGCGGAGTAAACTCAAATGTTCACGCGTCTATTTACTCGCGAATAGCGCGATTTAGCTGCGCGTTCCGCGTCTGGTGTGAACACAGCATTAGAGAGATCGCCTCCCGCATCATTCAAATCACGTGTATCAAAGCATTTGGCTTCCCTGTAAAATATAATGATGATGGAAAAAGTTGTGGTGGGACCTACTTAAATGCTTTCTTTGTCTCTTATTTAAGGTGTTTTCTGCCACTGCTTGTTTAGCCTGCATTAATGCATTCAGTGTAAAGCTGCACAATTAAACATTTAAAGATCGTGATCTCAGTTCACACCCGCACAACATGAACGATAAATGATAATGATTTGCATATGTTTATTAATCCTTCAAAGCGCTGCATTCAAATTTGCATCAAGAGAGATTCAGTTTTTACACTTTTTCAGTGAGTTACAAACAATTAAATAACACAGAAGTACTGGGAGAACAGTTTATAGTTCAGATATAAACACTGATGTTTATAGTAAGATTAAAATCACTGTTTAATGAAACATGACGCTGGTGAATTTTTGACGCTGGTAAAAGCAATTACATTGTGTAACCAACAGATGGCGACAAACAACCATCAAAATTATGTCACTGAATAGGTTTTCAAAAATAATACACCTATAATGAAACATGAAGTTTTATGTGTGAATTGTTGAATTATTAATTGAAGATAAACATGATCTGTTGTACAAGATGTTAGATTTCTATATTTAGCATTATCAGCAACAGTAGCAAAGATCATATTCTTCTTTCTTGATTTTTATTTTTATTAACATTACAGGTTCTAAGTTCTGTTTGTTAAAAGCAATGTTTTTTTGCAGTAATATTTTTGTATAAATGGAAAGCAAATGACATTTGTCTCCTCCCTTTTTTGCTGATCCGAAAAATGGTCAGATCCGTGACTCAAAAAACGTAGTGTGATCCGAACTGCAGATTTGTGATCCGTTACACCACTACTCGCAACCCTCATGGAGATGGTTATAAACATAGAAACACTGCACACAATGGTGCACACACACCAGTAAGAACTATATAAACAAGCTTATTGACAACACAAAAAAGTGCAACAGTCTAACAACCATATCATTTTTTATAGTCATTATTCGTTTGTTTAATTTAATATGAACCTCACTTAATGGGAATTGTGGGCAATGTTTACAGCACAAGACTATTCTTGGTTTAATTTTGGACACCGCCACTTGGAGATCATCCTCTATGTTCAGTTGTTGCCTTCATTTAATGTACGTGCACAATTTCACTGCGTGTGTGTTTTCTGGACACTGTTTCACTGACACTTACAGCAGAAGTCCCTATTTCACTGCGATTGAGAGAATGAAAGTAAACTCCATTGCTCACTCTCTCTCTCTCTCTCTCTCGCGCTGTGGCCCATTTGACCTGCTGGCGTGACTTTTTCTCTCCTCTCGGCTGATACGGAGATACTTTTGGATAGAGGTCTGCATTCCCGCGGGTGTAAGGCGGGAGCCGCTGGACCAGACCAGATTTCTTGCGGCGCGGAAATAAATTTCCGAATAAAGCGCGGAAGCAGTCGGTAACTCTGGTGTAAGTTGAACGGGAGCGGGCGGTCTAGCAATATCGCTCCTGAGCAAGCACGTGTGTGTGTGTGTGTGTGTGAATGAGAGAGAGCGATGCTGTGTGTTGCTATCTATGTTTGTGTGTGCGTGTATGTGTGTGAATGAGAGGGCGTGATGCTCTGTGTCGCTTGCTTGGTGCTGTGTGTCTATGTGTGTGTGTTTATACAGACGGCCCCAAATATAAAACTGTGTTTGGGGAAAGCATCGTCAATGCACCGTGATGCACCGAGATATCGAATTGAACTGAATCGATGGCATGATAATCGTAACCGAACCGAACAGTGAGACTGGTGTAGGTTCACACCTCTAGTAATTAGGCAAGTTAATGCCGGCAGCTAGCTCTCTGCAACTCTCACATGGTCGCCCACTGAAGCTAAGCAGGGCTGCGCCCGGTCAGTCCCTGGATGGGAGACCACATGGGAAAGCTAGGTTGCTGCCGGAAGTGGTGTTAGTGAGGCCAGCAGGGGGCGCCCAACCTGCGGTCTGTGTGGGTCGTAATGCCCAGTGAGCGCCGTCTTTCGGATGAGACGTTAAACCGAGGTCCTGACTCTCTGTGGTCATTAAAAATCCCAGGATGTCCTTCGAGAAAGAGTAGGGGTTTAACCCCGGCATCCTGGCCAAATCTGCCCACTGGCCTCTGTCCATCATGGCCTCCGAACCCTCCCCATATCATAATTGGCTTCATCACTCTGTCTCCTCTCCACCAATCAGCTGGTGTGTGGTGTGCAGTCTGGCGCAGAATGGCTGCCGTTGCGTCATCCAGGTGGATGCTGCACACTGGTGGTGGATGAGGAGATTCCCCCCAATATGTAAAGCGCTTTGAGTGTCTAGAAAAGCGCTATATAAATGTAAGGAATTATTATTATTATTATTGTATAACGATGGTTTGTTCTAGAGGTGTGAACCTACACCGGTCTCACGGTTCGATTCGGTTACGATTATCATGCCATCGATTCAGTTCAATTCGTTATCTCGGTGCATCACGGTGCTTCGTCGATGCTTTCCCCAACACAGTTTTATATTTGGGGCCGTCTGTATAAACACACACACACACACACACACACACACACACACAGCACCAAGCAAGCGACACAGAGCATCACGCCCTCTTATTCACACACATACACGCACACACAAACATAGACAGCAACACACAGCATCGCTCTCTCTCATTCACAGTCCACACACATAAACACACACATAAACACACATAAACACACACACACACACACGTGCTTGCTCGGGAGCGATATTGCTAGACCGCCCGCTCCCGTTCAACTTACAGCAGAGTTACCGACCGCTCCCGCGCTTTATTCGGAAATTTATTACCGCGCCGCAAGAAATCTGGTCTGGTCCAGCGGCTCCCGCCTTACAGCCGCGGGAATGCAGACCTTAATCCAGACGTATCGCCGTATCAGCCGAGAGGAGAGAAAAAGTCACGCCAGCAGGTCAAATGGGCCACAGCGAGAGAGAGAGAGAGAGAGAGAGAGAGAGAGTTTACTTTCATTCTCTCAATCGCAGTGAAATAGGGGCTTCTGCTGTAAGTGTCAGTGAAAGAGTGTCCAGAAAACACACACGCAGTGAAATTGTGCACAGTTTGTGCGTCAAGTAGGCGAAGCATTGTAAACACTCGCACTCGCCTCCCTCGCCATAGTAAGCTACCGTGACATAGCGCATAGGAGATAAATGACGTCAGTACATAATAACCGGTTATGATTATTACTGAACCGATACCGAATTGTCCGCGTCTGCATCACGGTGCACCGAAGAAACAATTAATTTTGACACCCCTAGTTTGTTCTGTAGACTATCGAAAAAAACATTAGTTTAAAGGGGCTAATTATTTTGTCCTTAAAATGGAGTTTAAAATTTTTTAAGACTGCCGAAATAAAACAATAAGACTTTCTCCAGAAGAAAAAATATTATCAGAAATACTGTGAAAATTTCCTTGCTCTATTAAACATTATTGGGAAATATTTAAAAAACTAAAAGAAATTCAAAGGGGGGCTAATAATTCTGACTTCAACTGTATATATATTAGGATTTACTCAAATTGAGCACTACGATTCAGTACAGTTTTTGTTTTAATTCATTTTTGTATTGAAGAGGTTTCATTAAATGCTAAAAATACTTTTAACTAAGATTAATTAGTGCTTGAAAACTATCCAATGTTAACCAATACTTAAAGGTTCCATTCATTCATTTTCTTTTTGGCTTAGTCGCTTTATAAATCTGGGGTCACCACAGCGGAAAGAATCGTCAACTTAACCAGCATATGTTTTACGCAGCGGATACCCTTCCAGCTGCAACCCATCACTGGGAAACATAGTTTAGGCTCAGCCCTGCTTAGCTTCAGTGAGTAACCAGTCTTGGGCTTCAAGGTGACATGGCTGTGGCCTTAAAGGTTCCAATTTATTATAATTAAAATCTCAGTAATTGAGTTTAACATATTCTTCAAGCACATCCCTCAATTCCTAACAGAATGAAATCATGGAAATACAAGATTCTGCAGGAACACAAAAACAATGCCAGAGAACCGGAATCGTTTAGCAGAATTAATGAATTACAAACGATCCAGGGCTATAAATGGCAGCCACCTGCCTCTTTGATCTGACCGCCATTACCACATTTCAAATGCAGCAGATCTGTTACACAAATACCTCCTAATATACGACATGCATAATGTGTGCTAAATGTTAATAGACTTTTGTCTAAATTCACTTTGCCTTTCATTTCTGTATTCCTGCTTCATTTCAATTCTGTAGAAAAGATCATTATATGGAAATGCATCAGCAATAGATTAATCAGGCAGTCGTATGACTTGTAAAATATGCAAAAGTGGCTTTACATTTCTATTTGTTTTTGTGAATTAGTTAAATTTGTTAATCCAGAGTCAAAAACTTGCATAAAATAAAAAACAAAACAAAAAGTGCTTCATGGGTAATTATTATGTTAGAAGATAAGTGGTTCATAAAGAAATACAAAAACAAAAAACATCAATTTCATCAAGTGCTGCTTTTTTAAATAATTGGCATGTTAATAAAAGCTTTTAAACTTTTTCACTTGCTTTTTTCGAGTGTTTTGGACTGAAGATGTTTTGTAAAAGGTGTTTGCATAATCAAAAATGCTTAAAGAAATCATAGAAAGAGTTTTATTCATATAAATCATATTTAATACCAGGCGACACGGTGGCTCAGTGGTTAGCACTGTCACCTCACAGCAAGAAGTCCGCTAGTTTGAGTCCCCTCTGGGTCACTTGGCCTTTCTGTGTGGAGTTTGCATGTTCTCCCCATGTTGCTGTGGATTTTCCCCACAGATTCCAAACACATGCGCTATAGGTGAGTTGAATAAACTAAATTGGCCGTAGTATTTGTGTGTGAATGAGTGTGTATGGGTGTTTCCCAGTACTGGGTTGCAGCTGGAAGGGCATTTGCTGTGCAAAGCATATGCTAGATAAGTTGGCGGTTCATTCCACTGTGGCGACCCCTGATGAATAAAGAGACTAAGCCGAAAGAAAATGAATAATGTTCCATCATTATTCAGGGTAATAGGTGTATTTATGTAAAAATGTAGTAACCTACTTGTTGTGGCCTGGACTTATATATATATATACACAGTTGAAACCAGAAGTTTGCATACACTAAAAAAAGGAACATAACCATTTTTTTTTTTAAATGTCTGATGGTAAATCATACTAAACGTTTACTATTTTAGGTCCGTTAGGATTACCTAAATCATTTACATTAGCTAAATGCCAGAATAATGAGAGAATTTTTTTTTTTTTTTTGAGAATTAGTTTTTTTTTTTTGAGAATTTTTTATTCATTTCCAGACAGCCAAAAGTGTACACACATTTCCTTGGTATTTTTTTAGCTTTGCTTTTAAACTGTATAACTTGGGTCAAACATTGTGGGTATCCTTCCACAAGCTTCTCACAATAGTTTGAAGGCATTTTGGCCCTTTCCTCCTTACAGAATTGGTGTAACGAAGTCAGATTTGCAGATTTGTCTTGCTCGCACAAGCTTTTTCAACTCTGCCCACAAATTTTCTATAGAATTGAGCTCAGGGCTTTGTGATGGCCACTCCAAAACATTCACCCTGTTGTCCTAAAAACACATTTTAACTAATTTGGCAGTATGCTTAGGGTCATGGTCTGTTTAGAAGACCCATTTGTGGCCAAGTTTTAATTTCCTGGCTGATGTCTTGAGATGTTGCTTCAGTATTTCTGCATAATGTTCTTTCTTCATGATGCCATCTATGCTGTGAAGTGGACCAGTCCCTCCTGCAGCAAAACAGCCCCACAACATGATGCTGCCGCCCCATACTTCACAGTTGGGATGGTGTTCCTAGGCTTGTAAGCTTTCCCCTTTGTCCTCCAAATGTAACACTGGTCATTATGGCCAAACAGTTCAATCTTAGCTCCATCAGACCACAGGACATGTCTCCAAAAATTATTTTTTTTCCCAGTGTAATTTAGCAAATTGTAATCTGGCTTTTTTGTTAACTTTCCCATGTTGTCACACAAGGATGCAGTGTGTTTGAGGTTTTCCTTAAATACTATTCTACTTGTGCCTCCAATTAACTCAAATGTTGTCAATTAGCCAATCAGAAACTTCCAAAACCTTGACACCATCATCTGAGCTTTTTCAGAGGCATAATAAACTTATTGTATGTAAATTTGACTTTCAAGAAAAGTTATAACAATTTCTCAAAAAATATCTCTCTCATTATTCTGCTATTAAGCAGAACAGAAACAAATGTGATAATCCTAACTTACCTAAAAGAGAAAAGGTTTAGTCACATTAACATCTGACCTTTTTTTTTAAATGGTTATGTGCCTTTTTATACAGTGTATGTAAACTTCTGGTTTCAACTGTACATGAATTAGAGACCATAACGAAGCATTTTAAATCAAGAAAAACCTACATGATAACAACCAGGTTTAAGATGATTCATAATTTAGGGTCAATCTGTGATTCTTAAATGTGTTTTAAGATGTCATCAAATTATTCATGTTCTAAATATGACTTTTGCTTTAGAAAAACTATTGTAGCAATATTGTAGTGGGTGTTTTCTATAGATCATGATTAAAATGTAAGTCATTTTTTCTCAGGGATTAAAAATACAGAGCACATTGTAATAGGGTTGGGTGATGTTGACCAATTTAGCATCGTACGATGTCTAATGTGAAACATCGCGATGGACGATGGCATCCTCTTTATAGGCGGAGGTGAATTAATTATTTATGAATAATTAATTAATTCATAACGAATTATTTATTTGTAGCCTACCGTTTCAACAACCTGGCCCGCATGGTCTTGTTTTACTCATAACCTAATCATAAATAAATAAAGATAAGTTACACACAAATTACCACCTGTCAATCACTTTTTCCAAGGGACTCTGGCATGAGTAGGTAGAGTGATCTGTGTCAGTCAGGGCCGGCGCGTCTATAGAGGCGACCTAGGCGACTGCCTAGGGCAGCAGAGCAATCAGGACGTGTCTCCCCCCTTCGCTTTTGTCCGCAACAAACCCCTCATCATCTCAGCGCCCCTCGGTCTTCGCTTTTGTCCAAGACAAACCCCACATCATCTCAACACCCAGCTCCGCCGCCCCCCTCTCACTGGTTTTTTTCGGATTGAAGGCAGCATGACTTTCGGTTTGAGGGCGGCATTCTCGTTGTTTGCCTAGAGCACCAGTTGAGCTTACTCCGACTCTGATGTCAGTATAATAGCATCAACAATCTTGGTTGGTAAAAAAGGTGCACAACCGACAGTATCTGAGGGTTTCGCTAAAATTACTAAGTACAAGCGTGAAAGCGAAAGATTGAAGCACTGTACTGATGCTGTGACACGTTACCTGATAGATTCGATAGGCAGAAGAGTCGTTAGATAGAGACGAGATTAAATAAATATCACGTTTAACAACTATAGTGAGACGCCATCCAGAGGTACATCCTTGATAAACTGTCCGACGTACACTGTTCTCTGGAGCTCAGACGAGCGCATGACAGTGTGTGTGGGTGTGGTCACGTGATGTGTGTTTTCAGTGGACGGAGGGCTGTTCAGAAATGTTAGATGAAACACCAGTGTGGATGTGAGTGGGTTTGCGACGGGGGCGGGACGGAGAATCGGCGTTGCCGGTGTGGTGAGAAATCAGGTCCCCCCTGCAATCGAGTCCGCTTAGGACCCCAATGGGTCATCTGCGTTGAATGCCTGATCAAAAGTGCATTTTATAGTCTATTCTCAGTCTTCAGATTTTACCAAGACTTATCATATTAGTAACATTATTATCGGTAAGTGCAAGTTCTCAGTCTTCATCAAAAGTGCTTTTTATAGTCTATTTTCATTCCTCACATTATAACAACTTATATTACTAAAGACATGCATAGTTAAAATAATTAAAAACGGTCCTAAACATTTTAAAGATGCCTTTTTGATGTTTTTATGTATTTATATGTAACATTATATATTTACATAAGAAGTGGTAGCAAGTTGTAGTCTATCTAAAATAAATAAAATTATAAATGATAAATAAAATCTAAATGAGATTTCGCTGCATGTATATGTATGTATATATATATATATATATATATATATATATATATATATATATATTAGAGCTGTCAAAATTAGCGCGTTAACGCACGTGATTAATTTGAACTATTTAACGCGTTAAAAAAAATTAACGCATTTAACGCAGTTGCAGGTTTTTTTTATTTCCTGTTGTGGCCGACGTGTGTTCAGGGCCAGCGCTTCCATAGAGGCGACCGCCTTGGGCGCCAGAATAGTGAGCGAACCCCCCTGTCCTCACGTTCATTTCATTTCGACGCCCACCTGCTCCCTCCCGGTTCTCACTTTCATCCGCAAACCGGTAACTTTCTATTTCACTTTCGGGTTGAGTGCGCCAGTTCAGCTTGCTCCGGCCCTGCAATTTCCATATTTGCAATGCCTGTATTTTGGATTTTTTTTTTTTTTGATTCGGGATTAATCATGATTAATCACAAAAAAAGTGTGATTAATTAGTTAATTTTTTTAATAAATTGACAGCCCTAATATATATATATATATATATATATATATATTACTAAGGCGCTATAAACTATACCTAATACAACTCCAGTGAACCAATAGGATCACCCATGGTCCTAGGCGGACCCAATTGTCAGGCGGGACTCGATTTCTCATGACACCGGCTCAGCATCATGATGTCTATTGGCCATCGACGATGGCATCGTCTATCGGCCCAACCCTACATTGTAATGTACACAAAATAAAAACATTACTTGCTTAATTTGATCTTTTTTTTTTTTGCTTGTTTGCCTACATTTAATTTTAAAAGTTTTGTGAAATCAAACTTTTGTTTGGCACATTAAATGGGACCTATTATTTTAGATCAAGATGTAAAATAAGTCTTTGATGTGCCTAGAGTATGTGTGTGAAGTTTCAGCTCAAAATACCACAGAATTAATGCTTTATAACTCTCTGAAACTGACCCCTTTGGGCTTTGATCCTAATTGTGGCATTTTGGTGACTGTCGCTTTAAGTTCAAATGAGATTGTGCTCTTTTCAAAAGAGGGCGGAGCTACAAATGCCTGTGGCTGCGTCCGAAACCGCATACTTCCATACTATACAGTACGCTTAAATCAGTATGCGAGCCGGATAGTATGTCCGAATTCTTAGAATTTGAAAATCAGTATGCGAGAAGTACCCGGATGACTTACTACTTCCGGCGAGATTCTGAAGTGCGCATCCCATGGATGCTGCGCTATCCCATGATGCCCCGCGAGAGAATTTATGAATGGAAGTGAAGCGACGCAACTGACGCAGGTAGGTCACGTGACCATGACAAAATGGCGGATGTAGTACATCCGAATTCCATTCATACTGCTCACATTCATACTGTATAGAACGTACTTTTCTAACGGCCGAGTAATACGTTTAAATTCAAATGCAGTACCTACTGAATAGTAGGCGGTTTCGGACGCAGCCTGTGTGTCAGCATAGTGGCAGATTCAAAAACAAGACTAACATTCTATGCTAATGAGGGAGAGATGATGGTCAATAGTGGGCGAGGCTTCCCCCTCTGATGACATGTACAAAGGGAGAATGTCAATCAAAGTGTTTCTGCGGTCTGTTTTTATCAAGTGTGATTAGAATTAATACATTTTTACCATCAACGGCTGGCTACTTTCACAGACTGTCGCCACACAACGGAGTTTAAACCCATTATAAAAGTGATTTTTGCATAATAGGTCAGTTTTTTAACCACTAAATGAAACCGTTCTTCAACATTTGTCTATAAAGCAGTCTAAATGTGATATCTGACCTGTGTGTAGTCGGGTTTGACCGGTGGGTTTTCCCGTAGTTCAGGGTCTGTGTACTCATTGTTCACATAGTAACCAATGCGGATGAATTCCTGTCCCCGATAGGTGCATGTAATCAGCACTACGGTCACGCCCACCGCGTCACTCTCAGGGATCAGCCCTGTGTTTGGAGCATCCGCCTGTCAATCAAATACATAAACAAACAACAACAACATGATGCTTTCAAATACGTACAAAACATCAGAGCAACATCCCAGAGATAAACCAGGGATATTCCTGCATAGAGGCAAGTTTACTTGATAAGATAACAAGATTTATTTAAAGGGCACCTATGGTGAAAAATCTACTTTTCCAGCTGTTTGGACAGACATATGTGTAGGTATAGTGTATAGACCATCATATTGGGGTGATATAAACACACCCAGTCCTTTTTTTTCAATTTAACAACATAAAAACGGTGGACCAATTGGAGCGGTTTTGAGATCGACCGCAACTTGATGTAGGAGTGCGGGTCCCCCCGCCCACCAATATTGATTGACAGGTGCGCATTACCATATCCTCAGTATGTTGTTTCACGTCCGCCATTTTCAGCGTGTGAGTCAAAGAGACGTCACCAAAGAAACACCCTTGCTCTATTTTTAGATGTAAGGCTCATTGGGCTCAACATTCACCAGGTTATCGCTCTCCTCCGCGCCAGTGTTTGCATACATGTGTACTTTTCATTGCGTCTTCCTTAAACTTCAGCGGTTTGCATTTCCCACGTTCACAGAAGCTCCCTGTCATCTTAACTAGGTGCAGCTGGAAAGTGAGAGCGCGTTGCCTCACGTGCGCGTCCCTCTATTGGAAATAACGAACTAACGACGCGCAACGCCATGCCTTTCGCAGTGTCGCGGATGAAAGTGAGTACCGGGAGGGTGGGGGTGCGTGTTGCGGATGAAAGTGAGGACCGGGGGGGTTCGCTCACTATTCTGCTTTACTATTCATTTTAAATAACATGCGAATGTGCGCGTCTGGTATGCCGTGTCGTGGCTCTGAGCGGCGCATCCGGTGTATGACACCCTTCAGTTATAGCCTCAAGCAGGTCGTACACCAGAAGCGCCGCTCGGCGACAAGCAGCGTCATGCCACACAGCGGCATGCATTTCTGGATTCTAAACATAAGTTTCTATCAGGTGACACTCACTGGCGCCGCAAGTGTGCAATACTTTCAACGGTCATGTGCGCACCGTGTCACGATGCATCCGGTGTGTGATGCCCTTCAGTCAAAGATAATTCAGTGTGCTTGGTTATTAGTCTCGGTGCACAAGCTCGGAGCTTTAAACTAGCACACAGTTGCCTGTAAAACTATACAAAGACACAAATGATTTTGTAGTCTCTGCTTGGTCTGTGTCCGAGTCGTACATGTACAGCTGAATGCTGGTCCTCTCACTCATGTTGCTTCTCTCTGTCTGCCTGTCTGTTGACATAGGGAGCTCTTGGCTCCGCCCCCTTGTTAAGTTGGGCGGGAAGTCGAAACTAATTTTCATGAGAAGCAACACACCCCTAAAACGACAAGCTGTGTACACACCCCCAAAATCACACTTTTTAACACATCATAATAAAAAAATCTGAATTGTGTTTTGAACTGAACCTAAACTGGCACACTCAGAAGAGCCATAATATTAATATTACATCTTAAAAAAGGAGTAAAATAGGTGCCCTTTAAAATGTGTTTGATTTAAGTTGCAAAACTTTCATGATCGTGATACCATTTTCACCTAATTTTGAGCTAGGCTAAAACCAAACTCTTTTAAGCATAGATCTAAACAATTATGTGGCTAGCAATGCTAACTTTAATTGCACTTTGTTTAATGTTAATGTTTCTCAACTACATTCCGGGAGGACCACCAGCACTGCATGTTTTGGATGTCTCCTTCGTCCGACACTCCCATTACAGGTCTTTCAGTCTCTATTAATCAGCTGATGATCTGAATCAGGTGTGTTTGGTTAAGGAGACATGGAAAATGTGCAGAGCTGGTGGGCCTCCAGGTATGTGGTTGAGAAACACTGATTTAAACAAATCTCTCCAATGCAATTTATGCAACTCACTGATGTACTTTCTCAGTTCATCTCTAGATGGCAGTGCGCTGCAATTTACTTATTTTATTGTAATGAAGGAAATGATTGGACGACCTGAAACACAAACATGTGTCTGCCTGCAGGAACCGGACCGACCAGAACAGAGTCCAGAATCTGGTCATACTCTTCACTCTCTGCAGAGCCCACGTAGATGATCTTCCACTCCAGATCTGAGAGAAAGGCAGAAACAGAGGGATATTGGCAACTGATGTTTATAATGGTTAGTAAAAATATACTTTAATCTCCAATGCACAAAGTAGTTTGTATATAATGTGAACTACTGGTGATGTTCACTAGTAAAATATGAGCAGGCAAACAAATTTAGCAAGGATACATTATTGATGTATTTGAGGAATAATATTTAATTATTATATAAGGAATAATGTATGATGAGGTTTTGAAGTAGTAAGTTTGAATTAAAAAAATGGATGTTGTGATTGAACATATTAGAATTCAACTTACCTTTATCTTATTGCTTACAACTAGGCCCACACGGAATCTGCGTGCGCAGAAAACTGCAGATTTTAAGCTCATGATTGAGTCTATGTATTTACTTATGTAAATGTGTCAAAATTTATATTTATTCAGTTTTTAAATTAATTTCACTAACATTATTATCATATAATGATAGTAATTCAACATTTTTCATATGATTTATTTACAATACAGTTTGTGAAGTAAGATTTTCAGTCTTTTAGTAGAGATATTATGTGAGAGACTTGTTTTGTTTACCAAATAAGTGGATTGGATTATAATCTAATTGGATTTGCATTGTAAACATGAAATAAAAGTTAAAAATGTATTATTTTTTTATTTCATAAATTAATTTTTAGTTATGATACTTCTAAAATCGTTCCACATAAATTCGCTGATTTTTTACAAAATTATCCACAAAATATAAGAAAATGTCCGCAGATTCTGTCTGGCCCTACTTATAAATTTTGCTTATAGCTTATCTTTAAAATAACAAAAAAAAAAAAAGATGTTTACATTTTCGTTTTTAAATATTTAGATATTTTTATTAATTTTCAGATTTATTTACAACTGTTCTTATGTTTGCAAAACTAACTTTACCTTACGGTTATTTTTGCAGGCATAATATTACATTTCCCATTCCGCTGTGGCGACCCTGGATTAATAAAGGGACTAAGCCAAAAAGAAAATTAATGAATATTATTATCATACAATGATAATAATAATATGACATTTTTCTTATGATTTATTTACAATACAGTTTGTAAAGTAAAATTTTCAGTCTTTTAGTAGAGATATAATGTGAGAGACTTGTTTTGTTTACCAAATAAGTGGATCTAATTGGATTTGCATTGTAAACATGAAATAAAAGTTAAAAATGTATTTTTTTTATTTCATAAATTAATATTTAGTTATGATACTTCTATTTTTTTTATACAAAATTATTCACAAAAATATAAAAAAATGTCCGCAGATTCTGTCTGGCCCTACTTATAAATTTTGCTTATAGCTTATCTTTAAAATAACAAAAAAAAAAGATGTTTACATTTTCGTTTTTAAATATTTAGATATTTTTAATTTTCAGATTTATTTGCAACTGTTCTTATGTTTGCAAAAATAACTTTACCTTACGTTTTTTTTGCAGACATAATATTACGTTCCTCTAACGTTAGAAAAACGTTCTGTTCCATCAAGAAAACTTTACAAAACCACCATAAACAAACTTTAATCTGAACGTTCTGGGACCCAAGAATTGTTATGAGGTAAAGTTCCCTCAAAACAAATCATAATTTATAAGTCTGAGAAAGAAATAACATAAAACATTTTGATTTAACTTTAAAAACAAACATATTATAAATATAAGTATTTTAGTATGTGTTTAATAAAAAAAAAAGTCATTCGGTTCAGAAGTGATTTTGGGTGTATACACTAGTGTCGTACTGAAAATAAAGCAAGTTCTGCCTCAAAATCAAGAAGGTCACTGGTTCGAGCCTCGGCTGGGTCAGTTGGCGTTTCTGTGTGGAGTTTGCATGTTCTCTCCGCGTTCGCGTGGGTTTCCACAGGGTGCTCCGGTTTCCCCCACAGTCCAAAGACATGCGGTACAGGTGAATTGGGTAGGCTAAATTGTCCGTAGTGTATGAGTGTGAGTGAGTGTGTGTGTATGGATGTTTCCCATTCCGCTGTGGCGACCCTGGATTAATAAAGGGACTAAGCTGAAAAGAAAATGAATAAATGAATATTATTATCATATAATAATAATAATATAACATTTTTCATATGATTTATTTACAATAGTTTGTGAAGTAAAAGTTTCAGTCTTTTAGTAGATATGTTATGTGAGAGACTTGTTTTGTTTACTAAATAAGTGGATCTAATTGGATTTGCATTGTAAACATTAAATAAAAGTTAAAAATGTATTATTATTTATTTCATAAATTAATTTTAGTTATGATACTCCTAAAATAGTTTACAAAATTATCCACAAAAATATAAGAAAATGTCCGCAGATTCTGTCTGGCCCTACTTATAACCTTTGCTTATAGCTTATCTTTAAAATAACAACAACAACAACAAAAAGATATTTAAAAACGAAAATGTAAACATTTAGATATTTTTATTAATTTTCAGATTTATTTGCAACTGTTCTTATGTTTGCAAAAAAAACTTCACCTTACGGTTATTTTTGCAGGCATAATATTACGTTCCTCTAACGTTAGAAAAACGTTCTGTTCCGTCAAGAAAACTTTACAAAATGACCATAAACAAACTTTAATCTGAACGTTCTGGGACCCAAGAATTGTTATGAGGTAACGTTACCTCAAAACAAATCATAATTTATAAGTCTGAGAAAGAAATAACATAAAACGTTTTGATTTAACTTTAAAAGCAATCACATTATAAATAGAAGTATTTTATCATGTGTTTGTTAATAAAAGAAATGTCATTCAGTTCAGAAGTGATTTTGGGTGTATACACTAGTGTCGTACTGAAAATAAAGCAAGTTCTGCCTCAAAATCAAGGTCACTGGTTCGAGCCTCGGCTGGGTCTGTTGGCGTTTCTGTGTGGAGTTAGCATGTTCTCTCCGCGTTCGCGTGGGTTTCCACCGGGTGCTCCGGTTTCCCCCACAGTCTAAAGACATGCGGTACAGGTGAATTGGGTAAGCTAAATTGCTAATTTTTTTTTTACAAAAAAGGTGATTTTGGATGTATACACTAGTGTACTGAAAATAAAGCAAGCTCTGCCTCAAAATCGCCATAGCGCTTCCCGACACGTGACGTCACGCAATACCCAACCAATCGGGTTTAGCAGATATGCATTAGACACGCCTCGGTTGTACTATCGGGCTAATCAGTGATGGAGGGGCGGCCGCGCGCGCTGTCATCGAACTCCGCGCCGGCGCCAAAATATTAAGCGCGTGAACATTATCAACCGACAATAAAGGCATTTCCCGCTTAAATCACAACATATATTAGCGTGATTCTCGCTACTGGAGATATAACGATAGTGTAAAACGCACCTAAAGTCTTGGGAATGTCATTATTTACACAGCACTCGACAAAAGAATTGATGTACAGTGTATTATTGTGGTAATTTTAGAAATCTCTCACCTTCAGGTAAGTCCTCCATACACTCAAATGTGATCTCGAACTGAAACGGGTTTCCAAAAGGACTGGGATTATCCAGAACAGCCACATTCAGCACCTGCACTTTAGCCATGATGGCTCACACCTTTTCAGCTACAAAAACTGGCCTTGTGTTTATGGATGAGAGAGTCGCTCAAAAACTGTCCAAATCACTGTAGATCTGAAGTAAATCCGGAGTAAGTGTAAAACCGAAGTCCGACTGACAAAAATATCCTCTAGTGGAGCAGGTGAAGAAGCGGGAGTTTCTCTTAACCGCGTTATTTAGTACTTTTTAAACTAATCATATGGTCGCCATGCATCCATTTTACTTACTGCTGGGACATCTCAAAGAACAAGTCATTTAGTGCAGGTTCGGCACGAACATTGTTGGAAATAACAAAATTAGAGACTAAAAATCCGTTCTTTCTGTTGAACCCTTACTGTAAAACCTCCCTAAATAATGAAAAGACACTGAATGACAGAAGCAAGTGCTCTCGTGATGCTGGTTCTCTTCTTCTGTGATCTCTTCAGTGGTATAAACCTGCTCTCTGCTGCGTCCTTCTGGACTGGAGAATAAAAACCCGGGAATGAAAAATCATGAAATAAAAACAAGCGCATTGTAAACTGATCGTTTTATTAAAACAGACAAGTGATAATGGCTAGAATAAGATTATGTTTATACACAGCTCAAAACAATGATATCAGGAGTGCAGCATTAACCTATCATGTAAAATCGCAGTTAGCCCAATAGTGTGACTCTACAGCCCTATAGGAAATTATTTTACATTAATAAATTAAGGAAAAATTGATCTCTGACGAATTATTTTCAATATCTTATTGCAAATATATTTAATAATTTGTTTTCCAAACACAATTACTTCATTTCATAGTTTAAAAAAATCATATATCAGTAGTATAATCAGTTCTGTTATATGTTAACATTGTTACTTTACATTGCTTACAGTATAGACTAAATACATGTATAAGTAAACATTTCACAATGAAATCATGATTACAAGACTTTGTTAAATTGATAATCAATTCTGTATGTCAAAAGCTGTATTACAAAGCGACTCATTATCAGTTATCAGTGAGGAAAATGACATAATTTCCTGTATTGTACATAGTTGTGGGAGAAATTGTCACCAATTTAAAGGTGTTTTAGGTAAGATTTATGGACAAACATTTTTATAACATACAAGTCATTTTTACACCGATTAATGTTATTAAGGCAAAGTTGGTTTTATATCTGCACATTCGTTCATTTTAACGCTCCCTATTTTGTTTACCACGCTAATTTGAATATTCGGTCTTAAACTGCATTTAAGTATATGACTTCAAATCAACATTAGCACTATTTAAATGACCGTGAACAGCGTTGTACTTTGATAGTCGTTGGCTGCTAATATAATTTCACTATTTAGAATTAGCAAATAATATTTTTTCTGAAATTATATTATTAGGAAGAAAGTCTCAATGTACGATTTATAGAACCAACTTTACTTTTTAGGGCTTCTATAAATTATATATATATATATATATATAGGTTCAACCGCCAATACACACACATGTACATTATGTAAATACAAACATTTATTTTGTACATGATTTATCACTAAAATGGTAATAATATTAATAATAATGACTCTTTTATAGAATTGCCCACACAATGAAATACTTCGGAACATCAATCAGAAAAGGTACAACAAGAATGACCCATACAGTAAACAAAACATGTAAAGTCATTGCAAAACTGGGTGAAATCTATTTTTCACAAAGGGCTTTAAATTGGTATGTGCATGGGGCATCATTCCAGTTCTTCAGGATGTTTTCAACAGGAGTTATAGTAACACAGTTTTCACCTTCATCAAGATTGTTCGGCTCACCGTCAACCCAAAACCTGAATAAAATGAGTCAAATTTTCAGTCTTTATCCACTCAGAAAATAATAAATGTGGAGCATCACAAGTGCTTAATGAGTCAACATTACTCACATAAAAAATAATATAGTAGTGTTTTTAAACCATACTATAGTGAAGAATATTACGGTATTTACAACACTTTGTTAATGAATGCTCCAGCATAATGTAGTATACATACATATATATATATATATATATATATACATACACTCACCTGCCACTTTATTAGGTACACCTGCCAAACTGCTCGTTAAGGCAAATTTCTAATCAGCCAATCACATGGCAGCAACACTCAATGCATTTAGGCAGGTATACATGGTCAAGACAATCTGCTGCAGTTCAAACTGAGCATCAGAATGGGGAAGAAAGGTAATTTAAGGGACTTTGAATGTGGCATGTTTGTTAGTGCCAGATGGGCTGGTCTGAGTATTTCAGAAACTGCTGATCTACTGGGATTTTCACCCACAACCATCTTTAGGGTTTACAGAGAATGGTCTGAAAAAGAGAAAATATCCAGTGAGCGGCAGTTCTGTGGGCGGAAATGCCTTGTTGATGCCAGAGGTCAGAGGAGAATGGCCAGACTGATTTCAGCTGATAGAAGGGCAACAGTAGCTTTAATAACCACTCGATACAACCGAGGTCTGCAGAAGAGCATCTCTGAACACACAACACGTCCAACCTTGAAGCGGATGGGCTACAGCAGCAGAAGACCACACCGGGTGCCACTCCTGTCAGCTAAGAACAGGAAACTGAGGCTACAATTCCCACAGGCTCACCAAAACTGGACAAAAGAAGATTGGAGAAACGTTGCTTGGTCTGATGAGTCTCGATTTCTGCTACGACATTCAGATGGTCATGTCAGAATTTGGCATCAACAACATGATCAACGGTTCAGCCTGGTTGTGGTGGTGTAATGGTGTGGGGGATATTTTCTTGGCACACTTTGGGCCCATTAGAACCAATCGAGCATTGTGTCAACGCCACAGCCTACCTGAGTATTGTAGCTGACCATGTCCATCCCTTTATGACCACAGTGGACCCATCTTCTGATGGCTACTTCCAGCAGGATAACGCTGTCATAAAGCGCGACTAGTTCATCTAAGACTGGTTTCTTGAACATGACAATGAGATCACTGTACTCAAATGGCCAGAGCTCAATCCAATAGAGCACCTTTGGGATGTGGTGGAACAGGAGAATGGCATCATGGATGTGCAGCCGACAAATCTGCAGCGACTGCATGATGCTATCATGTCAATATGGAGCAAAATCTCTGAGGAATATTCCCAGTAACTTGTTGAATCTATTCCACGAAGGATTAAGGCAGTTCTGAAGGCAAAAGTCATAACAGTTAGAAAAGATATAGCAACCCGAGTCAGACCAGTTTGAAGGTTTGACGAAAGTTTGAAGGATGTAGCTTGAAAGGCTTAGGAGGAGATACCCTTTAAAATTAGTCTCAGAAGACGGAAGAAGAAGAAGAAGAAGACGGAAGAATAATAATAAGTTTATGTAGAATATCAGAATGGTGGCTTTCTCAAGCCACCATAATGAGGAAAAAGCTTCGTTATGGATGTGACCGATGTGAAATTGCCATTCGTGTGACTTTGGTAAAGCAAATTAAATTGTTCAAAAACATTGACAGAGACATTTTGAGTATGTTTAAAGTACTGTAAAATACTTACTTACACAAAAAACATAGAAACTGTTTCGGTATTTTGTTGAAAACTTAATTTTTTTCATGGCAAGGTTGACATTTGCATGGAATTGCCCATTAGTGAACTGATCAAATGTAGTGTAATAAATAATGTAGTTTACTTTATTATTTTCTACATTATACTGTGGTGTAGTATAATGTACCCTTTAGTTATAATATACAGTACTGGGCCATTTCTTTATTATACTATAATTGTTGTTATCATAGCAATATAATTAATTAACAACAGATTAAGTCAGCTACTTTGCTACACAAAAAGTGATTAGTTGACTTTAAGCGAGTAAACCTGTTGATTTAAAATTTAGTATGTGCACAATTATAATAATTAAGTTGTCAAGTTAACAGTTTCAATGGGTTTACACACTTGTGTAAAAAGGTACCTAATCACTTTTTACAGTCTATAGTATGGTTCAAAACCACTGTAGTTTGTATTTGCTGTTAATTACTATTGTATTTTTTTCACACTGAAGACATTTTGCTTCATATGTACAGCAACATCCTTTGATTGTGGTTGCATCATGATTGCTTTTAGAAGCGCCGTAGTCAGTATTCATAATATTGTGATGGTCTCAACTTTATAATGACTAAAACTTTTTCCATGAACGTTTTAACACTTACCCTTGTATCAGTGGTGAATTATCCACCCATTTCATGTTACCTTCGATCTCTATGTCGGTCAAACCGATCCACAGATAGTCCTCGACAAATGGCGTTATGAACCTCTGTGTGTAAATATAAGCAGGATAAGTGGGAATCTTCTCATTCAATAACAAACAGTCACATACACAAAAATACTCACCTGCTTCTGTTCAGTGTTAATGATGATCAGATCAGCTCCATGATCCCTGCAGAACTGCCTGCTGTCAGACCAGCTCTTCGTCTCATTGGACATAAAAAACAAACCTGAACACACAAGTTCACACACTTTTCAAAGCTGTATATATAAATAAATAAAAGAATAAGCAGCTACTGACACAAAACATATTAGCACTCACCACCATGATTAGAATCAGCCCAGATGTGCTGCAGTGTGACGAAGACCAGCAGAATTACACAAATAATCCCGAGAATCACCGTCACCGTCACCAACACCAAACATCTGCTTCCTCCTCACAAACACGCACACACAACACACAAACATTCATTATTAACAGTTCACTGCAAATGATCTCACATTAAAATGCAATGTGTTTAACTATATTTAAATTTATCTGATTCTGTAGTTTTCTACAGCTATAGAGTATATTATACTACAATACACTACCATTTACTGTAGTAAAAACTGAAGTACAGTTGAAGTCAGAATTATTAGGGCCCTGTTTATTTTTTACCCAATTTCTGTTTAACAGAGATTTTTTCAGTTCATTTCTAAACATAATAGTTTTAATAACTCATCTCTAATAACTGATTTATTTTATCTTTGCCATGATGACAGTAAATAATATTTGACTAGATATTTTCAAGAGACTTCTCTACAGCTTAAAGTGACAGGGTAATTAGGCAAGTTATTGTATAATGATGGTTTGTTCTGTAGACTATTGAAAAAATATATAGCTTAAAGGGGCTAATAATATTGACCTTAAAATATATTTTAAAAAATAACAACTGCTTTTATTCTAGCCGAAATAAAACAAATAAGACTTTCTCCAAAGGAAAAAATATTATCAGACATACTGTGAAAATTTCCTTGCTCTGTTAAACATAATTTGGGAAATATTTAAAAAAGAAAAAAAAATTAAAGGGGGGCTAATAATTCTGACTTCAACTGTATACCATAGTATTAGTTTATCAGTTCATTATAGTTAATAATACTACAGTTTGCTTTAGCATTCACTAAAGTGTTTACAATACTATAATATAGATCAGGGGTGCCCAAACTTTTTCGTATGAAGGGCCAAAAACCAAATATCACTGACAGCCCTGGCTGAAGGTAAATGTATCAAACTATTTAACATTAAAGTTGCCATGGGCAACTTCCTAATTAATTTCATAATATTTCAAAATAAACAGAAAACATTAATTTGTATAAACTAATGCAGTTTAACTTTATAAATGATTACTTATTGCAATAAAACCATAAACAGTCACATTTATAACACAATGGAGTTCAATGCTGAATACACTAGTCAAGCAGAACCTGCCTTTGACTTGATTTGCTCACCAAATTTTCTGCATCGCCGGGTGACGGTATGTACATTCTAACAAAATCTGATTATTTACACCATTTAACCGAAACATTCTCCCTCTCTTCTCAGATGGCATGTCGGGCCAAATCAAAATTATTGTGGGCCAGCTTTGGCTTGGGCATCTCTGATACAGATCATTTCAATGTGGTCATGTCACTGGCTCATGAACATTTTCTGCTTGTTGTCTAACTATTTCATAACTGTAACAAGAGGCAATTCAATCATAATCTAATGATAAAACAGCCATCATAACATTATTTATCAATATGTGGCTCGTTTTGGATTCTCTGAAGCTATAGAAATTAAAAATGTAAAACAGGAAATACTTTGGGACCATTTTTTTTGCTTGCATCCCTCAAATGGTCTACTGTATATATAGTATAATATGCTTTACTATAGTATTGTTGTTTTCATGTGATATACTTTTTTAAAATCTACCCCGTAATCCACCTTTAGGCTTTAAATAGTATGCTCTTTTCAAAATGACAAATACTGAATTTTAGTACAATAAAATATCTAAACAAGAACATGCGAACAGAAACGTGATTTCATGTTTATACACTTATACAATCAGAATTATTCACCTATTCTTCTGCAAAAATTATTCAGATTGTATGCAACTGTTTCTGTTCTGCAGACACAATCTCTTCTTCACACTGAAACTTTATTTGCTTACTGTTTTGTTGAGCTTTTCCTTCATCCTTGCTGTCTTTTTGAGATCCTTGTGTGTCGTTTTCAATATTTTGATAAATGGTGTCTATCTCCATGATGTCCTCGTAAGACGATGTTCACAGATGAGATGATCTTCAGAATGAAGAGTGTATAGTGTTTTAAATTAGTGGAAGTGACAAACCACATCCGAATTAAATGCCCAACCTGATTACAACATCATATAAGGTAACAAATGATGTGCTCATAAAATGTTTCATCGTCAACCTTTTTTTTTTTCAGTCGACTACAAATAATGTTATAGAAATAATCACTCTCGTCTTTAGAAAATATTAAACTTTTATTACAAGAAAAGACTCATAAGTATTACATTAATGGCAAAAACTAATTTTACCTTTTTTAATCTTCCTCAAATCCCACCATTGCAAATCCATCAGATGTTTGTGTCATTCTGGCCAAAATATAGCTAAAATATGTCCTTATATATATATATATATATATATATATATATATATATATATATATATATATATATATATATATATATATATGTGTGTGTGTGTGTGTGTGTGTGTGTCTGTGTGTGTGTGTGTGTGTGTGTGTTTTCAATACATTTTTGCCCTTGTTTTTGTTATGGAATATATTTTAAAACCTTTTGAAAATATGTTTGCCTGAGTATCTTCCAAAAAAAACTCATTAATCTATGATTGGAGGAATATTTTTAAATAATAATAATGCCTAAAACATCTAAAAGTTGTTTTCCTATTAGGCTCGTTTTCCGATAAACTGTTCACTGTGTATGAACAATCCGATCCTTTCTGACATAAAAAAAAGTGCTTCTCATTTCCTAATCTGTGCTTCCTCATTTCGTTTCCTTACTTCAGAAATCGTAAATCTTATTAGGAAATAAAGCCTCGTGAGCTCGTGAACTCTGAAAATTCAGGCTTCTGCTGATTGCAGCGGGAAAATATAAAACAAAATTGATAAGAGCGCCATCTGCTGGAGAGTTTGTGTTTCAACTGAAATGCAGACTAAACATTTATTTAGGATATTCATTCATTCATTTTCTTTTCGGCTTAGTCCCTTTATTAATCTGGGGTCGCCACAGCGGAATGAACCGCCAATTTATCCAGCCGCAACACATCTTTGGAAAAAATCCTCACACACTCATACACTATAGACAATTTAGCTTACCCAATTCACCTGCATGTCTGTGGACTGTAGGGGAAACCGAAGCACCCGGAGGAAACTCATGCGAACGCAGGGAGAACATGCAAACTCCACACAGAAACGCCAACTGACCCAGCCGAGGCTCGAACCAGCGACCTTCTTGCTGTGAGGCAACAGCACTACCTACTGCGCCACTGCGTCGCCTTTATTTAGGATATTTAAACTCAAAATGTCCCCAAATACTTTTTGCTGTCTGAAGCCATTCTTCTAGCCATGGATATCTGCTGAGCTCATTAAGTCAGCTTTATTTCAGTAGCACTTTTTTACAGTGTAGGTTCAGGTTGCATCAAAGCATCATTTTTACAGATGAAAAAAATGCAGCGGCCTTGTTGTTGACATTTGACAAGTTGCTAACAAATATCAGACCCAGATTCTTGACTGAAGATGATGACTTTTTTTTTTTATAAGCACAAAAACTATTAATTTAATATTAAAATGTTACTTGTCATTAGGGCCAGACAGAAGCTGCTGACATTTGTTGCGATTTCTGCTGAGAATTTTGTAAAAAAAAAAATCTGCGGATTTATGCGGAATTATTTTAGGAGTATCATAGCTAAAAACTTAATATATGAAATAGCCATGGGACGATAACCTTTGTCAAGGTATACCGCAGTTTGGAAAAGTGAAGGTTTTAAAACCCCCAAAATTTTCTGTAATATCGTTCCTAAGGTATGTGTAAGATTTTTTTATTTACATTTTTTTGTTTGTTTTATAGGACAACAGTGTCTCCAGCAGAAAAGATCTCCAAAGATGCTGTTTTAAATTGTAAAAAAAATCTGAGTTTTTGAAACTTATGAAGACAGCAGAAGTCAGTCATTCATTTGAATTATTCAGCCTGACATGTTTATTGCTCCAAAATATTTTAAATCTTTAAAAAAATAAATTATATTTTTTCAAAGGAGAAAAGGGTGTTGTTTTTTACCCAGACATTTAAAAAGAATATATTTTAGAGCAGTGATCACAATACCGTGAAACCGTGATATTTTTTTATCGAAGGTTATCATACCTTCAGAATCTTATACCGTCCCATGCCTAATATGAAATAAAAAATTATATATATATATATATATATATATATATATATATATCAATCCAAATCCAATTAGATCCACTTATTTGGTAAACAAAGCAAGTCTGTCATATAACAGATCTACTAAAATACAGAAAATATTACTTTATAAACTGTATTGTAAATAAATCATATGAACATTGTCATATTACTATTATTAGCGCTGTCATCTCACAGCAAGAAGGTTCGAGCCCCGGCTGGGTCAGTTGGCATTTCTGTGTGGAGTTTGCATGTTCTCCCCGTGATAGCGTGGGTTTCCTCCGGGTGCTCCGGTTTCCCCCACAGTCCAAACACATGCGCTATAGGGCAATTGGGTTCGCTGAATTGTCTGTAGTGAATGAGAGTGTATGGGTGTTTCCCAGTGATGGGTTGCAGCTGGAAGTGCATCCACTGTGTAAAACATATGCTGGATAATTTGGCGGTTCATTCCACTGTGGCAACCCCTGATTAATAAAGGGACTAAGCCTAAAAAAAAAAAAAAATCTTTGGATTCTGTGTGGGCCTACTTGTCATCCAATTTTAATAATAGCTAGACAATCTATTTGTATTATTATTAATTACACAATTTCCTCATCCTCCACTTGATCCAAACCTGTTTGGGTTTTTTCTTCTGTTGAACACAAAGGAAGATATTCTGAAGAATGCTGGAGAAGAAAAATAAAACAGCCGTTAACTTCCATAGTAGTTTTTGTTTATACTAAAGATGTCAATGGCTGCTTTATTTCCAGCATTCTATATCTTGTTTTGTGAGGAAATTAATTCCTAAAAGTGTTGAACCACTTGAGTGAGAATACAATTATTGTGTGAACTATGCCTTTAAAGCCTTACACAAATATTTATGTATGCAAATCACAAGATTTGTCCAAAAAGAATATATTTCCAATGTTTCTTATTTAGAGTTTAGTATATGTAAGGTTTCTCAGCACGTGTTAAATGACAAACAAGTGCACTTGATTTTGGATTTCTCTTCCTCTCTGTTTCCTTCAGTCAGATAAAGCTGCTCTCTACTGCATCCTGCTGGCAGCAGTAAAACTCTCATAGACATCCATCAAGTGCAACAAATCAAAACTTTATTATGATGATGATAAGCAGTTAACTCAGAAGCATCTCACACACTTGATATCAGAATAAGATATAACAGAGTACAATAAAAAAGATGTTAGGGTATCACAGCAAAGAGAAGATAATGGCAGCTAAATGCTTTTTTTATCTGAATATCCATTACTGATGCATCAAATAAAAGTACATTTAAAGGCATAAATGATATTATAAAAGCAGGTTATGTCAAATTAAAGATGCAAACGGTTTTAAGACAGGAAACTCAATTACAAATTATTTTATAACAAGACTGAATGAACGCTATTTCTCACAAATGCCTTTTTTCCCTCTTGAGCACGGTTCGTCATTCCAGTTGTTCAGGGTGGGTTTTGCAGGCGTCAGTTCAATACAGTCTTCATTTACTTGTGCATTATTCGGCTCACCACGGGACCAAAACCTGAATAACATGCATCAGATTTATGTATCAGTCAAATCACAGTCTAAAGACCCTGGTATATGTCAAACAAAGTACTTTTAGTTCTTTATTTAAAGACAAAAAAGGCTGAATGATGCTATACTATTTTTGAACACTCCGACACCCTCACGATGCAGTAGGTGGGGCTGTAAATGTGTCACGCTGCTCATGTGGACAACAACAATGGCGGCTGAGAGAGAACAGCGTTTTAGCATTGTTATTGAAAGTGTACTTTTATTTAGCTTAAATACGACTTGTTTGTGTTGTGTTGTGTTTTGTTAAAATGTTGGTTGTGATTGTGAACGTCATATAGGTGTGGTAAATGTGGAAGCAGTAAGCCGAAAGAATGGAAATTTGTCAGACCAGGGTGTCCGCAGCGTCTTAAAAAGTATTAAAAGTTGATAAATCAATTATGATAAAATTAAGGCCCTTTAAAGGTATTAAAAAGTCTGAACACTCCTAAACCCCCATGGTTGCAAATGTGTCACACTATTCATGTGCACAACAATGATGGCGGCTGAGAGTGTTATAGCCATAATTTTGAAAGTGGACTTTAATTTAGCTTGAATACGACATGTTTGTGTTTTGTTTTTTTTATTTAAATTGTTGGTCGTGATTGTGAACGTCGTAAAGATGTGGTAAATGGGGAAGCAGTTAGCCGAAAGAAAGAAATTTGTCATTTTTGACCACTTAAATTTCTTGTTTTTGGAACAAATGTTTGATATAATTTGTATATTAAAGGTGCAGTAGGTGATTGTCTTCAGAAACATTTTTTGTTGTGCTGGTTGAAAGTCTCTTCACATTTTGATAGTAATGATTAAAGTAAATGATTTAAATGCATATGTATTTTTATTTTCTGGGTAAGCCATAAGACTAAAGAATATTTAATATATATGTCAAGGTTTCCGCTACATTCATTCTTCCGTGGGGGGCCGCCACACCAAAATTCATCCAGCCACGGCTACATTACAACGCATTTAAAACATTCAGTCGTGTTTTTTTTTATAGCGGGTTATAATCGCACCAAAACATATTGAAAGGTAAGTGAATTAAACAGCGAAAACTTTTCTGTAACTGTAGTGCTGTGCGCTATTTGTTCAACCCTTTAAGGTGACATGCTGGGGTGCGTTTCCCAAACGTTAGCCAACTAAGGTCGCAAGTTCCGTCGTTACAAACATAGTTTGTTGATTTGCTGTTTCCCGAATCCATCGCTCCAACGAACATTCGCAAACTGCGTCGCAAACTTGAGCACTTGAAACGACACCTCTGGAGCTGTAGTTAGAAGCATAGTTCCTGGCTGTGTTCTATTCCCACTTATCCCCCCTATGCCCTATTCATTTAGAACATTCTAACATTCAAAGTTGGAATTATTAAAAATAAAAAAGCATTAAGTTAATCTCTCTTAGGTGTAATTTGCTTTCAAAGTATTTTTACAGTTCAGTTTTAGAGATCTTCATGTTTACAATTGTGCTCCCTTCGCAGTGCACTTTGAAAACATTGATATCATTTTGAACACAGCCTCATGGCGAAAGCTATAGGTATTTTTAAAAGCGGAAATTATGTTACAGTATGTCTCCAAAATAAAATAATAAAGTGAAAATAAAAAAAACATAGCATACGTTAATTATTTTATTTTATAGTGGGTTATTTATTAAGTTTCTCTGCTGTATATGACATGGGTCTGTTGGTTAGAACTTTCTGCTGTGGTTTGCATGTGTCAAATTGTATTTTTTTTTAAATAAATAAACAATATCCTAAATAATAATAATAATGATAATAATAATAATCATCATCATCATCATTAATATTATTATTAAAGTAAATATATTTATAATAAATCGCCTCATTATTTATTTATTTATATGATTTATATATGATATTAGAATAGTGTTAGCTTTTGTAAGTGATTTTATGTTTTAGAATAGAATATGTAATGTTCAACTTCTCAATAATATTAGTAAAGCAAACATTGGCCCTATATGTGCCATTTACTTATATTTTAAATAACATGCAAAACGAGTGCATGTTTTTACCAAAACTAATATTGGATTTTATTTTAAATGCGTGTTTGTGTAAAACAATATAGTTTGCACAAAGAAATGATGGGGCTGTTCTCTGAAGAAGCTACTCCACCCCGTTTAGAGCATCATTATGGGCGTGTTACGTTATAACTAACATGGTTCAAACCATGGATCTGCGACAGAGAAACTACGGGTTTTGGGAAACACTCGTCGCTACATCGTTCTTTTGCCAAACGATGCATCGCACTATGATAGTTCAGCCGCGAGTTACGTCGTTGTTTGGGAACAACGACGCACCCCTGACTGACTGACTGACTGACAGCTGTGTGATGCGCGTGTGTTCATCTTAACTGAAAGCTACGCCGTGTTTGCTGGCCAAACACGGCGTAGCTTTCAGTTAAGATGAACACAGTTTCCATATAAGTATACTTTATTGATAAAGGTCATTGGCTCTGCATACAATGACTTTATCTTGCTGGAGTTTATAGCCGTTTCACTTTACTTCAGGACGCATTAATGTCGCAAAACACACAAAAACGCACTAAATCGCACTTCAGAAGGGTTTATTTGACAACGCACATAAAGATCAGCACTTAAGGCTGAGTATATTTGAGGGCGTGCAAGACGTTTTGTGCACAATTGGCTTCCCGAGGGAGAGCGGGAGGTTGCCGCTTGTTTAAAACAGGCCAATTAGAGCTTATCGTCATATCACGTGCATTACAAAAATTTGTGTACCTACATAGACACTCATTAGTCCGGCGCCCCGCACACATATGAAAAAATATTGTTCATACATTTTTTTTTAATAAATGTTAGTATGACTACATTAAATGTTAGAATGACTACAATAAATGTTAGAATGTTATAATTAAATCAATTTATTTAGTTCATATTTGTGATAATAAACATTAACATATTAAATGGGTCTAACTTGAAGGGGGCGGTGCCCCAGCGCCCTCTATTGACCAGCCGCCACTGGCGCCACGCATTTAAAAATTGTAAACAAAGGTTTATATCAGGGTACGCACAGCGGCACCACAAGTCAGCGACTGTATACGATGCCCAGCTACGACTCAGGACACTGTTCATATTTCTGCCGCACCATGTGATTAATTTCTTTTTAAATAACATGCGAATGTGCGCCTCTAGTGTGTGTTACTTCCAACTGTCATGTGCCCGGTGCATCCAGTGTGCGACTCCCTTAAGGATGCAATCTGCTTTACAATTATTTCCCCTTGGGACACTAACAACAGGTGCTACGTCATGATCACACCCATACTAGAGCAAGCTCCTTACGGCCCGATTAACACGGGGCTTTAGCGTCAACGCTTGACAGAGGGCGTGTCTGAAGTTGGGGCTGACGCGATCGTCATAGCAGCGTCAGCCAATGAAATAAGTCAGCAATAGGCCACTGTCTGAGCTGGTGCATTTGCATAGAGCAATCTGATTGGCTGACGCTTCCGTCAGCGCTTGAAAAGTTGAGCAAGTCCCAACTTCTGCAGCGAGCAACGCCTCTGAAGCGGCGCAGACGAATCCACAATGCAGTTCGGCAACGCCTGATGTCACCCATTCAAAGTGAATTGCCCCGTGTGAATGGGCCGTTATTGATTAATGCAGCAGTAATGTCCATCAAATTCAGATTTTTAAACTTATAATTCGCATGTCAAACACCCAAAACGTTCAATTCATGCTGCCTCATTCGCGTGAATAGTGCCACAGGATGTCTGATCGTGTCTGTGCATTGACTTAACATGTAAAACAATCGTGATTGATGCTTTATCCACGTCTGGTGTGAATGTACCATAAGGCTTCAAGCAACGGTGTAATGACTACACTGGCAAATAAGTGCACTTTCTGGTTGTTGACTTACCCTTGATTCAGTTGTGAATTATCCACCCACTTCATGGTGCCCTCAGTCTCCGTGTCAGACAAACCAATCCATGTGTCCTCCTTGACCAATGAAGATATGAACCTCTGTGTGTGTGTATGTGTATGTGTGTGTGTGTGTGTGTGTGTGTGTGTGTGTGTGTGTGTGTGTGTGTGTGTGTGTGTGTGTGTGTGTGTGTGTGTGTGTGTGAATAAAAGCAGAATAAGTGTGATTTCTATCATTCAATAACAAACACTCAATAATCAAACTCACCTGCTTCTCTTCACTCTTAATAATGACCAGATCAGCTCCACGATCCCTGCAGAACCGCCTGCTCTCAGACCAGCTCATCGCCTCAGTAGACATGAAAAACACACCTAAACAACACACATTTTCATAAACATTTATAAACTATGCAAAGTATAAAGAAACTACTATAATCAGATTAGCACTGACCTTGTTTAGAATGAGCCTTCGTCAGATCAGCACTCAATGATGTGATATTGTTTTCTAACTCCAGTATCTTCTGATTCAGAGAGTTGTATTTGTCCTCCAGCTGGTGTTTCTCCAGACTCAGAGAGTTGTATTTGTCCTCCAGCTGGTGTTTGTCAGTCTCCAGATCAGTGTTGCTGTGCTGTAAGCTGCTGATGGTGTGATTGAGCTCTTCAACTGTGTTCTTGTAAGTCTTTAACAGGTCTCTCTCTGCTGTGATGCTGATGTGCTGCAGTGTGATGAAGAGCAGCAGGAGAGCACAAATGAACCCCACAATCACCAACACCAACAACACACATCTGCGTCTTCCTGACAAACACACACAGATATCAATGAGAAACACTCAAAATATCAATTTCTTTAATATTCTTAAGTTCAGTATACGAAGCTTTTGTATTTTCAGTGTTACTCTACTGTTGAAAATCCAAACAAGTGCTTGAGGAAAGAGCAAATAAATAAATTCTATGATAAACCATTTATCAAAAACAGTTCTTTAAATAAAAATATATATATATTTCCTCATCTGCTACCCCATTTCTAGTTTAGAGTTAATTTCCGCTTACTGTGTTTTCGATCGTTTCCTTCATCCTGGTTGTGATTCTGTGTTTGAGGTCCGGTCGAGTCCTGAATATCTCTGCACTGAACATTTTCATAAATATTCTCTAAATCCATAATTTCTCTACAGTATATATCAGACAGCGCGTCTTCACAAATAGTTATGGTCTTGACTGACAGGTGCTTTTTTTTTAATTGTTCTAACCTAAACAGGAAGTTTCATTTCACACCCACCAATAAATTTAAATACGTCGAGTCCAACACAAAATACCTCTGCAGAGCCAGTTTGGGCTTATATTATGTATCGTACATTAAAATATTAACAACTTTAAAAGCCAACATGAAAGATCTTTGTTACTTAATCAGGCCCTGTCACAAGTCCTTCAGGTTTATTTGAAAACTACAGTAAAGTGCAGCAGCAGGGCTGGAAATAAACTCTGTTAAAGAGCTGAGTTTGACCACTGTAGGTACGCAGTGACTGAAAATACTGTGAGAAACTTCACACCATTTTCTCAGAGTAGTAAAATCACCTCTATTGAGTTACAATTTTAACTAATTAAAGTCTGATCTAAAACATTGCTGCATCATCTATGTCTGAATAAAATGCACATTTTCCATGTTGATCATTCAGAGAATTAAAGTCTGGAGGAGATTGAACTCGAGCAGTTTAGCTCTGCTTCATATTCAGCTTTCTGCCTCTTCCTTCATTCATCATCTCTGAGGTCCAGTTGTGTTCTTAAAATATATGCATGGACATTTCATACAAGTTCAATAAACACAGTTCTCATCATTTCAGCAGCACTAAATTAAAACAGGAAGTGGCTCTTTGACGAGGGCTTTCAGGAATATAAAAATATCCGGTTTTTAAGCTGCACCACTGGGGCACTTAGGTCAGTGTATATGTATTTTTACACAATGAAAATGGTCATTAGGAAAAATATTTATGATACAGTGCTGTTGTATTTCATTTATTTTTTTTTAATGTTTTGATTCTCCACAAACTACATTTAATACTGATCTGAGAGATGAACAGGTTTATTAAGCTTTATTTCTGCAGGTGTATTTACCTGTTCTCTGATAAACAGTGCACTGTGGATTAATCTGTGTGAGTGATTATTAACTCCCTCTAGTGTATGAATATGCTATTTCCGTCTGACATACGAGGAGTTTCTCATTTCCTAAACTGAGTTTCCTCGTTTTAAGTCCATAAACATTGGGAAATGAAGCCTCATGAGTTCTGAACTCTGAAACTCTACACATTTAGTGATTCCAGGGGGAAAAGATAATTTTAAATAGACAAGTGCGCCATCTGCTGGTGTGTGCTTTTTCTCTACAGACATGCTAAAACTGCAAAATCATGTTTTATTATAATGTTATTTCAACTCAAAATGTCCCCAAATGCCATGTAGAATAGAATATTACTTGTTTAAAAAAGCTTCTGTAAAAATAAATAAAAATAATAAATGTTTTTGACAATAGTCAGGCCTTTTTAAAGAGTGTGTTTATATATAAAGCAATAAAACAGAAATGCATGAATGAAATATAATGCAAAAATACTTCAGTTCACCAATTTATTAAAACAGAAAGCAATTCAAATCAGAAGCAGATTCACAGGATTTCAACATCAGCATTAAAGCAATTAACACAAACTAAGAGACTTCAGACTTCTGTAGTTTACTGACCTCAACGCTTCATACAGAGAAGACAAATAATAACAGATTTAAGTCCTATTGATATAAATTTGCTTGTGATGGAAAAAAACAAGTTCCCAGATCACCTCTTTCCATGAAAATATTGTTTAATATTGTTATATGTTTAATGAAACAAACGACTGGAATCTTCTAAATTAATTACACAGTCACGTTATGATTTGATAGCATAATACAAACAAAAGCTTGACAAGGCTGGATGAAACTTATTTCTCACAAATCCCTTTTCTTATTTCTGAGCATGGGAGGTCATTCCAGTTATTCGGGATGCCTTTTGAAATTCTCACTTCAACACAGTCCTCGTCCAGACTCAGGTAGTTATTCGGCTCACCTTCAGCCCAAAACCTAAATAAAATGTGACAAGACTTAAAAATTTTCAAGTCAAAACCAAGGTTTTACTTAAAAAGGAATTCAGGATCCAATCATACTCGGTTTCACAATGACAACGAACAAAAGTGACAGTAGAGAAGGAAAAGAGAGAGGAGAATTCATAGCAAATGTCTTTAAGGCCCTGTTTACAGAATATTCTGAGTCAAAAATGGGAAACTTTTTAACCATTTTTACTTGTTTGTTTACACAATAACTGTATTTTGGGAATTGAAAATTAGTTTAAAAGTGGAGGTTTTGTAAAATACAGCCATTATTATGTTTGGTGTAAACACCCAATATGGCAATCTTTGAAAAGGGTGAGGTAATGTGTAGTAAACATGTCCAGCATGTGTCAATTTTAAGTGAAGTTTATTAATAAACTAATTTCGAGAAGATCACATGCTTATGATTGTTCTCAGCTGGTCCCACATCAGCTCACGATTGATTATCCAATCAGATGATTCCTAACTCACAACCAGAGTTTTCTTATCTCAATATCTTCGTTTTGAAGCATCTCCCCCTATCCACCCCTACTCCCCTTCCTTTCCAGATGGGCAACACAGTGGCCCAGTGATTAGCACTGTTGCCTCACAGCAAGAATGTCTCCAGTTAAAGTCCCTTCTAAAACCAGTTGGCATTTCGGTGTGGAGTTTGCTCGTTCTCCCTGTGCTCGCGTGGGTTTTCCCCGGGTTCTCCGGTTTCCTCCCACAGTCCAAAAAACACGCACCCTAAGTAAATTGAACATACCAAATTGATATCATAGCCAAGCTCTTAGTGAGTACACCTCTCCTCAGCTATACTATATCTGTCATTAGCCAGAAATAAGTCGGGGGGGAGTTCATCAAGATCTACCTGAGCTCAAACTCCCCTCTCGCTCTGCAAACGGGAGGAAGCCCCGGGCTCGAGGATCTCATAAGCTCAGGGCTCTTTCCCGGGACAGCATGCCAAACATGCTTTAATTTCAATCATCAGCTAAGTGTGAACTCTTGAAAGGCAAGCAGTAAAAACATACTCAGCAATGGTGAAGTACTTGTGTTGTTGCTGCTCAAGAGTTTGCTAACGCTTCTTCAGCACAGTGTGGATTTACTTCAATATTACAACCAACAACAGAGGGTAATCATATACGCATGACAAATTCTACCAGCTCTAATCTGTCTGTGACAAGTCATCAGTTCCCTACAGACATTGTTTAGTAACAAGGTCACAGAGTCAAATACTGGCCTGACAAATGTAATACAGCATGTTTAGCAATTTCTGCTTATTCCATGTGTTAATGTGAATTATTTGGAAAACATTGTGTCTCATAAAAGTCTCTGGATAATGTGGGGTTGTCTTGGCTGGCATGTTTATACAATATCACATGGAGGTTGGGGAGAGTACTTCTGGACTGAGCAACTGGGGTGCTGGTTCCTGTTTTCAAAAAGAGGGACTGGAGAGTGTGTTCCGACTATAGGGGATCACACTCCTCAGCCTCCCTGGAAAAGTCTATGGCAGGGTACTGGAGAGGAGGATCTGGCCGATTGTTGAACCTCGGATCCAGGAGGAACAATGTGGATTTCGTCCAGGCTGTGGAACACTGGACCCACTCTATACCCTTACCACGGTGTTTGAGGGTTTATGGGAGTATGCCCAACAAGTCCACATGTGATTTATGCACTTGGAGAAGACATTCAACCATGTCCCTTGTGTACCTCTGTGTGGGCTCTGGGAGTATAGGGTCAGAGGTGCTCTGTTAAGGACTGTTTGTTCCCTGTATGAACAGAGCAGGAGTTTGGTTCGCATGGCCAGCAATAAGTCAGACTTGTTCCCAGTGCATGCTGGACTTGGTCTGATTTAGGAACCACAGGATTTCATCTTTGTTATTTGCAGATGATGTTGTTCTGTTGGCTTCATTGAACGTGGACCTTCAGCATGCACTGGCGCTGTTTGCTGCCAAGTGTTTCGCAGCAAAGATAAAAATCAGCACATCCAAGTCCGAGGCCATGGTGCTCCACTGGAAAAAGGTGGTTTGCCATCTCCAGGTTGGAGGAAAGTTCTTACCCCAGGTGGAGGAGTTCAAATATCTTAGGGTTTTGTTCACGAGTGAGGGAAGGATGGAACGTGAGATTGACAGGCGGATCAGTGCAATTGCAGCAGTAATGGGGTCCATGTAAAGAAGGAGCTGAGCCAAAAGGCAAAGCTTTCGATTTACAGGCCAATCTACGTTCCTACTCTCACCTATGTTCATGAGCTTTGGTTCATAACCGAAAGGACAAGATCTCGGATACAAGCGGCCGAAATGAGTTTCCTTCACAGGGTGGCAGGGCGCACCCTTATAGATAGGGTGAGGAGCTCTGTCACCTGAGAAGAGCCCAAAGAGCCACTGCTACTCCACATCAAGAGAAGCAGCTAAGGGGCTCGGGCATCTGTTTCGGATACCTCCTGGACGCCTACCTAGGGAGGTGTTCCAGGCTTGCCCTGACTGGAGGGAAGACCCAGGACATGCTGGAGGGACTACTGCAGGTTTCTCTGCTTGCCTGGGAACGCCTCGGGACCCCCCTGGAGGAGCTGCAGGAGTGTCTGGGACATTTTAAATGCATTTTTTGCCATATTGACTTCCATTTGTATATTCACAGTTTAAGTAAATTGTAGTACCATCATCGACTATTGAAACCAAAAATTGACCATGGTTTTGAAACACAAACCATAGTTTTACCATGTTTAAAAATGGTTACAACAGTTTTAAATAAAAACACTGTCATAAATTTTCAGTAGAGATCATTGTTGTGTGTACAATAGCCTAATTGTGATCAAATTATTAATTTGAGCATAAAAAAACTGGAAAACAAATCTTCCGCAGTTTTCTGTGTTTTACAACTTACCCTTGATTCAGTGGTGAATTATCCACCCACTTCATGGTGCCTTCAGTCTCTCTGTCGGACAAACCAATCCACACATTCTCCTTTACAAATGAAGATATGAACCTCTGTGTGTGAATAAAAGCAGGATAAGCTTGATTTCTCTCATTTAATAACAAACACTCATGCCCGTAGCCAGGGGGGGTTCGGGTGGTTCGAACGACCCACCCTCCACGGTCTTTTGGTCAAGAATTTGTCCTTTTAATTATTTTCTGTAATTTAATATTATATAATATATTTATTATATAATAAATTTATATGTAATATATATAGTAATAAAGTGTAATTTTAAATAAATATGGCCAGTAATTCATATCCCAAAAGCCTCAAAGCCACAAAAATGTGACGCGAGTCACGTGACATAACCCACTGAGTGGTAACATTTGAATCATTGATGCGACATCCATACTGAGTTACTCAATTACTTGCGTCATTATCGCAAAATATTGAACATATGTTCAAAAAGACTGCCAAACAGGGTAAGGCTAAAGTTACTTACTTCCAAACAGATGAAAATCTGTCCATATCCATGACGTTCTAGGCTAACTGGCCCCATTAGCCAGGACGTTCTGTACATGTATTGACTTGTCCAGTACATGACCTCCCTTTCTCCCTATTTTTGCCATTATTTTTTTAAATAACTGTCCGACGAAGGCTTAATAAAGCGGTGTCCTCAGCCGTCAGATGTCACTTCACTCCAAAAGGCGCTGATCCCTTCACGTCTGTGCTTTTGAGGCTGTTTGGTCACTTCATTCGCTTTATTCTGACCGGATATAAATCTGATCGCTCAAACCACTTCAGAAGGTGATCTGGGATGCATTCCAGATGAAACTGGACAGGTCTAATAATTTTTTAGACAAAATTAATATAAATAAAATAAATTATGACCTGGAGAAACCTGAAACACCTGTAGGTGCGCTTTTTCAGATAAAACTCTATTAAAAACATGTTTACTATAAGCATAAAACATGTGCTCTAACTTTTCAGGCCTGTAGCCAGGAGTGGTTCGGAAGACCCACCCCTCACTGACAAAGGTCCAGAATTTGTCCCATACATGAGCTCATTTGTCCTATTTTGACTGCTCTGCCATCATAAATAATGAAAATAATCCATCGAAAAAGGCTTTCAGACCAAACGGAATCCTCTGTCGGCTGTTGCTTCGGTGGGACTATAATCTGATGTAAGAGAAGTCTTCTTTCACTACTGTATTGTTCTTAAACAGAGAAAACATTACAGGTAACTTTTATTCTAAATCTTGGACCTTATTCCTGAAATAAAAAATGAGACATAAAAAGGTGTGAAGCACCAGAAGCGCACTATAATATATAAATTTGAATAGATTTTGACTATTGTTGATATTCAAGGATTTTCAAATGTACTTTTCTTTTTTCTTTTTTTTACCAAAGAGGCTAGAAAAATTCTGAAGAATTCATTATTATTGTTTTATTATTATTATTATGTTTAGATAAAAAAATTTTTTTATTGAAATGGCCAAATTGTGACTGAAGACAGTTGAATGTGCTGGCCAGTTTGTTTTTTGTCTAATAAATTACAGTAGGCTACAGCTTTTTTTTTTTACTTTAAAACTTTAACAGATTCTTATTTTTTCCTAATGATATATGATGTAATAAATTTGTATTTTAAAAATTTGTCTTGTTTTAGATTTTCTTCATTGCAAATTTTGAGGAAATAATTTTAGTACATCAAAAAGTGTGGTTATGATGACATCTGACTAGCTAATCCAGCAAAAAGTACTGCTTAAAATGTCACTAAATGCAGTATTTAAATCTCATAGTTAAATAGAAACTGAGGCGTATAACTGCAAAAAGGTCCACTCTTTGAGAAAAAAGAACCACCCCTTTCACCAGACTGGCTACGGGCCTGACACTTAATAAACAAACTCACCTGCTTCTCTTCACTCTTAATAATGACCAGATCAGCTCCACGATCCCTGCAGAACCGCCTGCTCTCAGACCAGCTCTTTGTCTCAGTAGACATGAAAAACCAACCTAAACAACACACATTTTCATATACTTTTCAAAACTGTATGCAAATGATAAAGTAACTTCTACAATCAGATTAGCACTGACCTTGTTTAGAACGAGCCTTCTTCAGCTCATCATTCAATGACGTGACTCTAGTCTCCAGCTGGTGTTTCTCCAGACTCAGAGAGTTGTATTTGTCCTCCAGCTGGTGTTTCTCCAGATTCAGAGAGTTGTATTTGTCCTCCAGCTGGTGTTTCTCCAGATTCAGAGAGTTGTATTTGTCCTCCAGCTGGTGTTTCTCCAGACTCAGAGAGTTGTATTTGTCCTCCAGCTGGTGTTTCTCCAGACTCAGAGAGTTGTATTTGTCCTCCAGCTGGTGTTTCTCCAGACTCAGAGAGTTGTATTTGTCCTCCAGCTGGTGTTTGTCAGTCTCCAGATCAGTGTTGTTGTGCTGTAAGCTGCTGATGGTGTGATTGAGCTCTTCAACTGTGTTCTTGTAAGTCTTTAACAGGTCTCTCTCTGCTGTGATGCTGATGTGCTGCAGTGTGATGAAGAGCAGCAGAAGAGCACAAATGAGCCCCACAATCACCAACACACATCTGCGTCTTCCTGACAAACACACACAACACACAGATGTCAATGAAAAACACTTACTGTAGAAATTTAGTTTTAGGCTTTGATAATATTCTTTTGTATGTATGCTTGCAATGTTTCTATATGGAAATCCAAACAAGAGTTTGCGTGAAGACAACGCAAATACAACACTAATTATACGATAATACAGTTAACATTAGTGTAGTTCTAAATGTCTCATTTCCTCATCTGCGACACTGTTTCTGTTCAGAGTTAATTTTCACTTACTGTGTTTTCTATTGTTTTCTTCATCCTGGTTGTGATTCTGTGTTTGGGGTCCAGTCGAGTCCTGAACTGCACTGAACATTTTCATAAATGTCCTCTGAATCCATCATTGTCTTGTATGTCGTGGTCTTGGATCACAGATGTCGTCAATGTAGTCGTGGTCTTAAATGGCAGATGCTTTTATTAAATTCTGCTAACTCTAACAAGGAAGTTTCATTTCACACTTGCCAACCAATAACATTTAGACATCGAACTTAACACAAACCCCTTTGCAGACCCATGTTAGGGATTGTGTATTGTACAATCAATTTATTATCAGCTTCAAAAGAAAACAAGAAGACTCTTTGAAACTTAATCAGGCCCTGTAACGAGTCCTTTAGGGTTATTTGAAAACTACAGTAAAGTGTGCAGCAGCAGGCCTGGAAATAAACTCTGTGTTCAAGAGCTGAGAATGGCTGGTACAGCATGAATGAGGAAGTCATCATAGTGTGAAGTTTCTCATGGTATTTTCATAGAACTAAAACCACTTCTATTAAGTTTAAACTAACTACATTTACAGTAAGTTGAGATATCTGATCTAAAACATTGCTGCATCATGTATGTCTGAATAAAATGCATATTTTTCCATGTTGATCATTCAGAGAATTAAAGGCTGGAGGAGCTTGAACTCGAGCACCCTCATAGCAAAATTTCTCTGGCCCAGCTTTGGCTCACACAATCTGGTTTTGCTTGGCCCACATGCCGCAGTGAATTACGGTACATGACTGGACCAAGTTTGGCTTCCAGGCAAGGGCCAAACATAAACATTATCTGGGTCAAGTATCAGCCAAGTAATAACCCATACCTGGGCCAGATATGTTGGTGTGTCATGATTGCAATGAAATTGATAAACCATGAAGCATTGTGCTTTAGGCACTCTATGGCGTGCTTTTTCTCAAAGCGACCTGATTGGTAGAATTTTTTTCTTTAGTCAAAAATAATTTTAATGTATTTTAAATGTGAGTCAAGGCAGGCCAAACTTACGTGGCCCACATATCAACTTTTAACATCTGGGCCAAATACTACATTTTACATCTCGCCCAAATCTTCTGTGCCGCCTTAAAGACGGTGCCACCTCTGCCAAACCCAGACCATGTTTGGCCTGTATGCCAGTGCCAGATGAATGCCTGCTGTGCCAGCTTTATGCCAAATCTGGGCCATCTATGTCTGAATAAAATGCATATTTTCCATGTTGATCATTCAGAGAATTAAAGGCTGGTGGAGCTTAAACTCGAGCAGTTTTCATTTCCTGATGCAGCTCTGCTTCATATTCAGCTTTCTGTCTTTTCCTTCATTCATCATCTCTGAGGTCCAGTTGTGTCCTTAAAATATGTGCATGGGGACATGTCATACAAGTCCTCTAAATACTTGATTTATTTTCTAATAATTTCAGCATTGATAAATTAAAGCAGGGTTCACACGGTCATGGAAAACCTGGAAAAACCATGGCACTTTCCAGGCCTGGAAATGTTTGGGAAAAACAGAAAAATCCACAAGGTTTTGGAAAAGTCATGGAAATTACATTTACATTTAGTCATTTAGCAGACACTAAGCGACTTAAGCTGCGGCCACACTAGAGCTTGTGCTTGCAAAATTCTGTCGTACGGTGCTGTGAAAAGCTGCGGGGTTAAACAAGATGATCAGACATTAATAAAAGTGAGCGAATGCTTCATATTTTAAATTTCTTATTTTAAATTGTCTTCTATTGGTCTCACACACAAACTAATGTGATTTCGCAGGTAAGAATTTACCAGGCTTGAACTTTCGAATGCAGTGAAATGCGAAACACGTGCTTGCGTTTCTGGTCTGCCGCATTCGCATGCCTACCCACATAGCAAATGTTTTCTGGCCCAGCTCTGGGCCACACAATAAGTTTTCCCTCGGCCCAAGTACCGCAAAGAATGACGGTCCTGAAGTGGCCCATAACTGGATTAAAGACAAGGGCCACACATGGGCCATAACCGGCCTAAATCTCAGGCAATTTTTCACCCCTAACTAGCCCTGAACTGGGCCAAAACCGGTTTATTATTGGTGCCGATTCTCAGCTACTGTATAAGTTTATACTTTAAACAGAAACCCCAAAAACTGAGCCATAACCCAGCCTAATGTTACCTAAACAAAGTGAACAATCGCTACACTGATCTGGGCCACACACCTCCCATCCACAACTGGCCCAAATGTAGTTTGCCATGATGCATGCAGTGCCATCATTGCCATGCATGACCCACATTTGGCTGACATTATGCATGCCAGTGCCGGCAACACGCCAGCAATGCCATAATGAGGCCACATTTGGGCCGAGTCCGTTTGCTATGTGGGTATGAGTGGAAGTCTAGGGAGCGAAAAGTGCAGTGTGATCACGGCTTTACAACAGAAGTAGTTTTACCTATTATTACTAGTTTAACAAACTATTAAGATAATCTAAAGTTAGCTTGACAAATATCTGTATATTGGAATGGAGGTTAGTTGTTTTTACGTTTCTTTTCTTGGCCAAAAACATGCTCTCACGTCATTAGTGCTGTGTAAGCGTCATCTATTTTACATAGATATAAAAATAAATAGAAACTATTGCATGTTTTATGATATGCTGTAATAAATTTAAACATTTCTTATGATTTACCACATATATGTAGACATTACATGAAACATTAGGTCATGAAAATTGACTTGGAAGTTCTGGAAAAGTCCTGGAAGTTTTGTAGTAAACATGTGTATGAACCCTGATTAAAGCAGGAAGTGACTTTTTGACACGGCATTCAGACTCAATGCAGACTTCCGCTCTTCACCCTCCTCAGACGGCTGTTTTTAACTGCCCACTGTAGCACTAAGATCATGATAAACTAATTTCTATACAATACAAATGGTAATTAGAAAAAAAAGTCTGTTAAACTGCTGCTGTAGAAGACCTTAGACTGTTTTGATTCTCCACAAACTACATTTAATAGCAATCTGATTAAGCTTTATGGAGTTTCTGTAAGTGTATTTATAGTCTGTTTTTACCCGTTCTCTGATAAACAGTTCATTGGGGCTTTTGTCATCTGTGACTATGGTTATCTGCTGGCCTAATGAATATTAAACAAATTGCATGTCTACAGTTAAGTAGATTAATTTGATGAAAATAAAGAGGATCTGACAGTTTAAGCCGTCTATGAACAGTTGTGTTTGCAAATCACACAACGATCTGTCCAGAAAGATTGATATATTTTTAATGTTTGTAAATAAGAGTTTACTATATGTATGGTATCTCATATTAAAGTGAACACACACATAATGATAGAAACAAGTGCACTTGATTTTGAATATCTCTTCCTCTCTGTTTCCTTCAGTCAGATAAAGCTGCTCTCTACTGCATCCTGCTGGCTAGAGGAAAACTCATAGACATCCATCAAGTGCAATAAATCTAATCTTTATTATGATGATGATAAGCAGTTAAACTTAAAAGCATCTCACATACTCAATATCTGAATAAGATAACAGAGCATAAAACAGAAAAATAAATCAGGCTGTAAGAAAAAGGATGTTTGGTTATTATAGCAGAGAATATAATGATAGCTCAGTATATATCTGATAAACCTGATGTGGCATATTACAGGAAAATATAAAACAATAAAAATGATTCAATGAAAGCAGGTTATGTCAAATTAAAGTTACAAATGTGTTTGCATGCAGCAAGTTTATATGTATGTGCATGTGTTAAAGTGGGTGTTTATGCGAGAATTGAGTTTATATGTATATGCGTGTGTGTATGTGGGTGTATGCATGGTGAAGTTTATATGTATATGCGCAAGTTTCATATATGTTGTTTTGAACATCCAATAGTATAGGTGTATATGCGAGCAATTTATAGGTGTATATGCACGTGTTTTATGTATGTGTTGATAAGCGAAGTTTGATTTAAATCCTACACGGCGCCTCATATAAAACACAAAGCAATTAAAATCAGAAGCAGTTTCACAGGTTTTCAACATCACACTTTAGATGTCTGTTTCTGCGTCCCAATTCGCATACTTATACTACGCCCTAAAAGTATGTACTTTTTGTGGAGGAAAAATATACTTTTGAGTGTGTAACAGAAGAGTATGCAAGCATTGGGACATGCTACTTCCTTGTTAACAGATCGTTGTGTTGCTTAGTTAAGAACTCTGTCAATCATCCACATTTCTGTCGTATTTAATTTCCTACTTTATTGGAGAAGCAGCAGCAGGTTAATCTCCCATTCACGAGTCTTTCATGCAGAGAAATCTCCTCAGGTGTTTGGATAATACTGCATTCAGACGGTAATGTCCAAACACGTCTTTATAGAAGTTCAGTATTGTTGTTGCAGATGAAATATAACACAGAAAACGCTATTTAAATATTCTCCAGTGGGCTAGATATTAATTAACAGTCATAAAAACAACTTTACCGAAGCCTCTCTGCTTGACGGTTGGTCTCGCATGTCCATCACGTTTGTAGTTTGTTTACACTTTTCACCCGCATTCTAATCGAATTCACGTCCAACGCGCAATGCACTGTGGGTAATATCAGCGGTTAGAGTGTGGACGCTTCTACACATAAAATTTTGACAGGAAATAGTAAACCATCCGGGAACCTTTGGCATACTCTTTTCAACATACTATGGTTTGGGACATACTAATTCTATTTTCAAATACTATTTAGGACGAATAGTATGTGAATTGGGACGCAGCATGTGTTTTACTGACCTCAACACTTCAGACCATAACAGCTGGATTAATATAATGTATTAATATACATATTAATATATGTAAATCTGCTTGTGCTGGAGAAAAACAAGTTTCCAGATCAGCCCTTTATATGAAAATATTGTATATTTAATGAACAGTTTAAAGGACAGGAATCTTCTAAATTAATTACACAATCATGTTATGATTTGATAATAGAAATAAAAGCTTGACAAGGCTGGATGAAGCTTATTTCTCACAAATCCCTTTTTGTTTAATTGAGCATGGGATATCATTCCAGTTATTCAGAGGTCCTTGTGAAAATAGAACTTCAACACAATCCTCGTCCACACCTTCATAGTTATTCGGCTCACCTTTAAGCCAAAACCTAAATAAAATGTCAGATTTTCAATTATTCAAGTCACAAAATCAAAGTTTCATGAGTCAGCAATACTCAGTTTCACAATGCCAATGAACAAAAGTGACAGAAGAGAAGCGAAAGAGTTCACAGGGAAAAAATTATTCATAGGAAATGTCTTTGGTGGCTCGTTTCCGGTTTGGTACAGTTCGGTGCACTTTTATGTCCGTTTTCAGTGTCAAAAGGTACCAAAAAGAAAACTGTGCCATACCACTTTTTGGTACCCTTTCCAAAGGGTACCTAGCACAACAAAAGTGTACCAAAAGGCAGAGATTGCTGCACAGATGAACGCTATTGGTTTACAGAGATATGTCACTAGCGCGTGCAACAAGCCTTAAGAATGAAAACAAATGAAGTGCCATTTTTAAATACACAGCCGAGACATTACACCGTAATAATATGTATATAATAACCAGCCATGGTCGACCTAAGCTTAAACAAACTTTGTCGACGTCTTGATCAACAGCCACAAAACCAAGAAGAAGAGCAGAATCTGCTGTGTGTCCTGTCGTTGTTTACAAGGCTGTCTAAAAGTGCAAGCGCTTTCACTTCTCTAGAGAGCTCTTTTTGCATGTGCTCGCTGCATGTCTATATTTGAAATAATGAACTTGAGCTCATGATAATAACATACGCGTGATTATTGAAGTGCTTCTGAAATTATTAAACGAGCATTAAAAAACTGGAAAACAAATCTTAAGCACTTACAAAGTGTTTTCTGACTTACCCTTGATTCAGTGGTGAATTATCCACCCACTTCATGGTGCCCTCAGTCTCAATGTCAGTCAAGCCGATCCACACTCTCTCCTTCACAAACGAAGATATGAACCACTGTGTGTGAATAAACACAGAATAAGTGTGATTTCTATCATTCAATAACAAACACTGAATAATCAAACTCACCTGCTTCACTTCACTTTTAATAATGACCAGGTCAGCTCCACGATCCCTGCAGAACTGCCTGCTCTCAGACCAGCTCATCGCCTCAGTGAAAAACAAACCTAAACAACACACATTTTCATAAACTTTTATAAATTGTTTACAAAGTATAAAGAAACTACAATCAGATTAGCACTGACCTGGTTTAGAATAAGCCTCCTTCAGTTCAGCAGTTAAGCTGTTGATTTTGTTCTTTAACAGGTCTCTCTCTGCTGTGATGCTGATGTGCTGCAGTGTGATGACGAGCAGCAGAAGAGCACAAATGAACCCCAGGATCACCAACACCAACAACACACATCTGTGTCTTCCTAACAAACACACACAGATATCAATGAAAAAAACCCTTGTTTTAAATCAACCTGTATTTGGTAATTGTCTTCACACAATAGACACGGTAGATTATTATAATTGAATAACACAAACATCACTATATGGTTGCACTATATGGTTGGTTATTTTACAAAAAACAACATTCAACCAAATTTAAGGTTATTCGGGCTAAAATTGGGTTACACATAGCCGGACTAGATCTGGTCTATGCTTCACCTAGATGGTGAAATGACGGCTATTGCTTGCTGGGTCAGGAGGAGCAATTGTATCACTGATTACTGGTGTTTCTTTCCTTTTTTTCTCACAACATTTTATTTGACCGGTTGTTGCGAAGACAACATAATCAAAATCATCAATCCGGTATTTAAAAGTTAGATCCAGCTCTGCGTCATCTTTCACTATCATGTATGCGAATCATCTAAATGAAATAACATGCTTCAATAACGGGGATCCGCTTTCAATTGGGATTTTTTTAATCGTGGAGACCAATTTTCCATTCCATCAACAACAATTCCTGGCTCAATTATCTCATTGGCCTTATCTACTGTATTTAAAAAAATAACAGTATTATTCATTTTTGACGCCAACAGAATGCTTTCATGTCCAACCACTTCACCTATAGCTAGACAACAGTCCTTTACACTCACAGCTGACGCTACTGCATGACGTCGCGTGAAGCTGGAGTTATACTTTCACCTGGCGCCGCATCACTTGCTTTTGGTTATACCTCAGTTTTACCTATCAAAGTTTATTAAATATATCAATGACAACAGAATGGGTTGTTCTACAAATATATTTTTATTATGGCAAGAATAAAAGCCAAAAAAAATTAAAATAAAGCACACACTTAAAAATCCAGATGTTTTTTTAGATTGTTTTTATTTTTATTTTAGCTCGCTCCACAATTCACACATTACTGTCTGGCTAGTTGCTGTCCTATACTTATGCTAAAAAGGCAATAATAGTCCAAACATTCCTGACTGTTATCATCAATAAAGCCTAGAAAAACAGGCCATCAGTATATTGTAAAACGATAGGTTCAAATATTCCTTTCCAGTTATCAAAGAAATAATTTGTTCCTTAATTGTAGTTTTGTAACTATTAAATTGTTTTAAATTCAATGTTGTAATATATATATATATATATATATATATATATATCTATATATTTGTCATGCCAATAAAGCACCTCAAATGTGAAATGTGTGTGTGTGTGTGTGTGTGTGTGTGTGTGTGTGTGTGAGAGAGAGAGAGAGAGAGAGAGAGAGAGAGAGAGAGAGAGAGAGAGAGAGAGAGAGAGAGAGAGAGAGAGAGCAGTGAAAAGCACTCAAAAACACTTTGTCTTTGTTGGTATTCTTTATTAGGTTTGTAGCTTATGCTGTTATTTATGGTAGCAATGTTGCTATTCTGTTAAAAATCCAAACAAGAATGTAAAACAGCAACAAAAGCAGATAAAACAATAATTATATGTAAATAATTTAACTTTTAAATTTTAGAAAAATATTTGAAACGCTTTGTGGCATTTTTTCATTATCTGCGGCACCAAGACTGCTTTAGAGTTCATTTCTACTTACTGCGTGTTTCAGAAACACCCTCCATTATTGTCTTGATGTCGGACAGTACGTCTTCACAAATGCTGTGGTCTTCAATGAGATGTATAATTACCCTCACAGGAAGTTTCATAATGCTCGATCGATAAAAATAACATCGAGTCCAACACAAAATCCCACTGCAAACCAGTGCGGAGCGGGGGGATGGGGGGGTGGCTTCTGGAGCAAGCACCGAATGCTTTTTTTTTCTCCGCTCCCCCCGTCGGTGTTAAGTTGGTTTTGTTTTCGATATTCGTTACACATTCAGTGATAGACAGCAATAACACAAAAACCTCTTATCCTAAAAAGATCTAAACTGTGTTTCCTACAAAAAGACAAAGCTGGCTATGTTTCACAGCTGTCTTTTTCTTTTTTTCGCTCGATATTACGAGCACTGCTCCGTTTAAGCCCTCGCAATATAGTTCAGTAAAGTTTGCAACAGATTCGCAGCCGGGAGAGCTCGCGCTGAGCGCTGAGCGGCTCTCAGTAAGGGGCCGTCGAAAAAGTGCTTATTTTTTTCGTTTTTTTGTTTTGTTTTTTTTAACATAGGAGTTTTTGGGTAAAATTACTTGTGTCAATCACAGTTTCATATGGGAAGTTACAGAACCTCTCTTTTTACTCTTCCTCGTGAAAGCAGTTGTTAATCAATAGAAGGACATTTAAATTACATTTCTTTATACTTGTAGTGGCTGATTTGTCAATAAACAAATAAACTCACAAAAAGAGTTAAAAGAATGCAATACCAGATGCTTTTCACAGTCTGTCTCTTTACCCTTAGTGGCTGCTTAAGGAATTGCATTTCCGAAATATATTTCTCTATAAAAGCTTTTTTAAATCAAGGAGATGGAAACATAAAACTAGTGTATCAATAGAATAAGATAATCTACGGCCCAATCCCAATTCTATTTTTGTACCCCTTCCCCTTGGCCCTTACAACCGAGGGTTAAGGGGAAAGGGCTTCAAAACATACCCCTAAGAATTGGGACAGCACTACAGCACCTGCACACGTCATCATATGTCATCGCGATCTCTGCTTCATATAAGATCAGACGATGGCGACTGCTGTAGTTATTCCAGTTGTGTTATATTTGTGGTGTTTATCATCAGGAAATCGCTGAAGGGATTTATTATGTTATCATAATGATCTAATGTGGCAATAAGATCGTAACTATACTGTGTATTTACACTGTGGCCATATTCATCTATGTAAACACACAAAAACATTAACATTAGAGCAGACACTGTAAAAAGCTCATTTTCAGCCACTAGACTGCTCTGACAGGGTATTCGAGTGTCAGAATGTTGTGGGACTGCTGTACAGGAGTTATGATTATGGATTATAGATTGCGAAATTTAGCGTTTTTTTTTTAAAAAAAAGCATGACCGTAAAACATGAACGCAGTTATGAATATATTAAAACATGTGTTTGTTTGTCGTAAAAATTCATAATAATGACAAAAAATACTAGTTTGTGGATCTCCTTACTTCCGGGTTCAGCTATTCTGCCATTGTGGCAGGTGTATTCTGGGAAATATTCTTACCCCTTCGATTTAAGTGTGCTCCTGAAAAATCTTCGTTCGAAGGGGTGTATATCCCTTGCCCTTAGCCCTACGCCTTCAAGCTAAAGAGAATTGGGACACCCCTACCCCTTGACGGGCACGCGCAAAACGAGGGGTAGGGGTAAGGGGAAGGGGTAAGGGGAAGGGCTAAGGGGTAGAATTGGGATTGGGCCTACATTTTCATGTCCAGTGGTGGCAATAGACATTTTCACAACTTTTCGCTTTACCCCTAGTGGCTGATAAAGGAATTGCATGTCCAAAGTTATCACAACTTTTGTAATAGCTTTTCACAGGAGAGCAACTGGGACATAAAACTTATGTTAATCAATAGAGTGCAATGCTTGGCATTTTTCACAACTTCTCTTTTTTACCCCAGTGGTTAATTGTGGAACTGCATGACCAAAATAAACCTTTTCGTAATAGCTTTTTATATCAAGGAGACTGGGATATCAGACCAGTGTTAATCGATAGAATGCGATGCTCGACATTTTTCAAAACCTCTCTTTTTACCCCCAGTGGCTGATTGTGGTATTGCGCAACCAAAATTAGTCTTATTTTTGTAATAACTCTTTACTGCAGAGCAACTGAGATGTAAAACCAGTGTTAATCGATAAAGTGCAATGCTCGACATTTTTCACAACCTTTTTTTTTACCCCCAGTGGCTGATTGTGGAATTGCATGACCAACACTAACATTCTTTTTGTATAAGCTGAATGTATCAAGGAGACTGAGACAAAAAAACAGGCTACGTTCAAAACCGCATACTTCTCTACTATTAGGTATGGAAAAAGCAGTATGCGAGCGATTGAGTATGTTTGAATCCCCAATGTTCAAAAAAGAGTAGGCGAGAATTATCTTAATCCTCGCGAGATTCGGCCGTACGTATACTCAATTTGCCTAGATATGTGCATACTCACCCACAACATAATGAGAGAAAACAGTACGCGAAGAAAGAAGTACGTTTGAAACTTCAGTAATCATAAAAGTGTAGTCGAGAACCCCGGATGCCGTACTGCTTCTGGCCAGCTTCCGGAGTATTCTCGGATGGTTACTTATCTATCCCAGGAGGCCATGGGAAAGCCTTCAGCACGGAGAAGAAGAAGCAGGAGAAGAGGATACGTCATAATATTAAGGAAAAACGAGACGCGGACGCTTTGAAACGTAAGTTATTGAAAAGCAAATGACGCCCCCCTGAGTTAAATCGCATGTGTTGAGCTAACGTTAGTGTACAGTGAACTGTAGAGTTGCTGACAGTGTAAAGATGCTTTATAGTAACGTTATGTTTGTTTTATTTTGCTCTAAAACATAATTATGTGGGAACTTGAAGCACATAACGTTACGCTTCAAACGTGAATTTACATAAACAAAAGACGATTATTAAATGTCTGACATAAATATATGAGACGTGTAGCAGATCAGCAAATGACAACATTAAACAGACACCTGAGTGAGTGATGTGTTTGTGCTAATGTAGCATTCTCTGCTGTATAATATTAATAAACCTAAATAAAACCATAATTCATTTGTTTTATCTGTTCATTTGTATAGGTGATAATGAGAAATTTATTTATTTTTATTTTCGAACACAAAATGACATTAGTCTGTTAAAATGACTTCTTTATTTTGTATGATCTGAAATATCCTCAGGTGCCCTGTGCATTGAGGATGAAGAAGCGCAGCAGTGTGCTGGAGATGATGAAGGAGATGATGTTGGAGATGCTAGTGCTTTGGACAAGACCCTGACAGATGTTACTGTGGTCTCTTCTTCTTTAGAATAGGTTTCTCAGGCATGGACAGCTTTATGTCTCAACTCCGTTTTAGTCTGACTGCAGCAGTGATGATGCTGATGATGATGACGAACACAAATGAACACCTGCTGATCATCTGCAGAACTGGCCCCGCTGTGTGGAGATGCAGCAGAACATGCGGTTCTACATGATTGTAGAACAAGTTTGAATAAAGCTTTGTTTCATGTGTTGTGGACTTATTTGTCTTAGTTATTTTTATTCATTCTTTTAATCATATATTAATGTTTCCTTTTATGGTCAATAAATGAAATAATAATTTTTCAATAATATATATATTAATTCATATTTTGACAGAAAATGAAGATGTACTCACTTTGCTACATTTGACTAGTGACTATTAATGCATAGCTGTGGCATATAAAACAAATGTTAATTTGTATTTTGCTTCATTTATATATATGATTTGTTTGATTTATATAGATGTCCTTCATTATTGAAATTAAAATATATATATTTTAAGGTATAGAATAAATTAAAATGTTAATTCCCTGCTTCAAATTGTGGTCATGTAAAACAAGCAGACTAAAGCACTACTGTACACAAAGATGAACGTCACTCTTGGATGGCCTACAGTAAGTAACAGCAGACTATTGATGCCAATATAATAAAATATTACAATAATTCTCCATATCTTCTGGTATATGAAGAGTTCAGATGCAAAAACCTTTAAATGCCATCTGTTCGAAAAAAATTTGCAAGCTCCGGTGTGTATGTTCAGTTAATCCACTTTTATGGCAAAAAAATAGGTTCTTTGCATTGCCTTTTAAGTAAAATAACTATATTGGAGGCTGAGAAAAATGTTCATTTTACAAGAAAATTTTAGATGGCACAAGGTTTATATAAGAAAAAGGCGTTGAAAACTATTGGGTACATTTGTCACATTACTGATGCTATGAGTTGCTTCTGTCCCTGTTACTTATTTATATTATTATTATAGGATTGTTATAATTATTATTAATAAAGAACTTATAATTTATACAGGCTCTGAATAACATGGTTGTATCGTTTAAAATTAACAAAAATGACGTAAATGTATTGGGTTTCTTGTATTATGAGATTATATGCACACAAATGCACAATGAGAAGGTTAAATATATCTGCATTGAATAATCAAACAAGTCAGCAAAACAAACGAGATTTAAGCAGGTTACTTGTGGATGAAAAATGTTATACAAACAATAAAGACAACAACAAATTCATGTGAAATTTTTTAAAAATAAAAATATTAATTTAAATTAAGATTCATTCAACCTGCAATTTCTTTAAAGTTGTTGCGCTTCTAACATCAGTCACATGATAACGTAAACATGGCGGATGAGGTACGATCCTATTCATACTTAACGAGATTTGGCTGTTGAGTGCCTACTCTTTTAGTCCTCGTTAAGTAAGTACTTATTGAAATTGAGTACCTACTCATTGAGTATGCGGTTTTGAACGCAGCCATAGTTCCCCCACTCTATAGGGCGCAGCAGCTCACTTGATTTTGAATTTCTCTTCCTCTCGGTTTCCTTAAACCTGGTCTCTACTGCATCCTGCTGGCTGGAGGAAAACTCTCATAGACATCCATCAAGTGCATCAAATCAAAACTTTATTATGATGATGATAATAAGCAATTACACTCAAAAGCATCTCACATACTAAAATGTCAGAATAAGATATAACAGAGTACAATGAAAAAGATGTTGGGGTATCACAGCAAAGAGAAGATAATGGCAGTTAAATGCTTTTTTTAAATCTGAATATCCATTGCTGATGTGGCAAATAAAAGTACATTCAAAGGCCTAAATGATATTATGAAAGCAGGTTATGTCAAATTAAAGATGCAAACGGTTTTAAAGACAGGAAACTCAATTACAAATTATTTAATAACAAGACTGAATGAAAGCTATTTCTCACAAATGCCTTTTTTCCCTCTTGAGCACGGTTCGTCATTCCAGTTGTTCAGGGTGGGTTTTGCAGGCGTCAGTTCAATACAGTCTTCATTTACTTGTGCATTATTCGGCTCACCACGGGACCAGAACCTGAATAACATGTATCGGATTTATGTATCAGTCAAATTACAGTGTAAAGGCCCTGGTATACGTCAAACAAAGTACTTTTAGTTCTTTATTTAAAGACAAAAAAGGCTGAATGACGCTATACTGTTTTTGAACACTCCCAACACCCCCACGATGCAGTAGCTGGAGCTGTAAATGTGTCACGCTGCTCATGTGGACAACAACAATGGCGGCTGAGAGAGAACAGCGTTTGAGCATTTTTATTTAAAGTGTACTTTTATTTAGCTTAAATACGACTTTGTTTGTGTTGTGTTTTGTTAAAATGTTGGTTGTGATTGTGAACGTCATATAGGTGTAGTAAATGTGGAAGCAGTAAGCCGAAAGAATGGAAATTTGTCAGACCAGGGTGTCCGCAGGGTCTTAAAAAGTATTAAAAGTTGATAAATCAATTATGATAAAATTAAGGCCCTTAAAGGGTATTAAAAAGTCTTAATCTCGTTTTTTATGAGGTCTTAAATTTTGTTCAAATTTTGTCCAATGTGTTTGACTCCAAAAAAGCATAAATATATTTATTTTCCTAATATTAACAACGGCGTGCTCGATCCATGTGATTGGTTCAGGCTGGGGCATGTCCGGCCAAGCTCCTCCCTCAGGGTGATGTCACATAATTTGCGTCAAACGCGGGACGGTGATGTGACGTTCTCTACTTGTAGCGAAACCGTAGAGCGAAACAGACGGCAAAATAGAAAAATGTAAGTTTGCGTACTCCTGGTTAGAGAAAGACGAGTTTAAACAATGGCTGAAGCCTGTCGCTGAAAACAAACGTGTAATTTATTCTTTTAAGGTTTGTTTCTTCTGAGCTTATCTAAGTTCTGTTGCACGGTTGTGCTCTATTGATTTATTTAACTACAACCAAGACTTTACATTAACACCTGCCAAATGCGGGTAGATTTTAGCCGTGGCGGGTTAGACAGACACTCTCACTAGCCACTTCGGCTGGTTGAAGATCATTTTTAAATGATAGTTTTATTAAAAGCAGGGTTCGACTATAAAGATGGCCCAATATGCATCCAAATGTCATCTTAGAATTGAGAAGCAGCATGGCTGACAAAAATAACGTTAGCGCAAGCAAAGGAAAGCAGGTGAATACCGAATGAGAGGATGATCACTCTGTTTTAAAAGGCATGCGCCCTCCCGTTTCCTGGTGCGAAGCAACTGTGCCTAGAGGAAACGCAACTGGTGCGATCGGTTCTCTTTCAAATAGACTGAACAAAAAGTGATGCTCGTGCACACACAGTCCTGCTGCTTCCAAAAGCACCGGATGTTTCTAAATATCACTTTTTGTAAGCAGCGGCGGTTGCCGGTTTTGTTTTAACTATTCTTTTAACAGAACGGATTATGGGCCTAACGTTACCCGTGTGCACGTGTTCATCCTTTCATAATCACACAGTTTGTTTTTCACCTGCTTTCTTTTGCTTAGTTATTTTTGTTAATTGTTTTTTAGAAAGGCTTTGTTGAATAAAAACAGCATGTATACAGCAAGCGGCAACCTCCCGCTCTCCCTTGGGAAGCCAATACACTTATTTCACGCGACCGCCATTTTAGAACACGAAAGCGAGGCTGCGGTGGGAAGAAAGCCGGAAGTATAGGATCAGCACTGTAAACATTGCAACAATATGCTGTGTGCTATAAACCTCCAGCTGTTGCTGCAACTTCAAAATGCAGAAATGGTGTAAACATCACTTTAATATCATTCAGTTCCATTTAATATAAACAATTAAAAGCAGATTAGGCATCAAACAACATCACAATCTCTTTAAGCGTAATACACTTAAGTGTCTTCCTAGACTTCAGTTCATGGCAGCAGGTAAACACCGTGGGGACGCTTCCCTGCTTCAGCCCATGTAACCCGGTGAGTGATAAAACAGTGCAGTCCTCTGTAGCACATCTTCGTGTTGTCTTTAACAGTGTTGTCCCGGTACTGAAGTTTTAAAAACGTCAATTTTCCGCTTACATTTACGCGCCGCTGAGCGCTCTCATAAACAGCTGATTTGCCGTAGTATTCACCAGTGCTCAACAGAATGACTGAAGGTTATCAGCTCGCTGCTCTTCACAGATTGAAAACACACATAGACGGACATTGGAGCGTTTTAAAGCCGTGAAGATCAGCGGATTCATCAGCTGATCGCTCGTCTGTGTTTGCACTCAGTAAACAGCGGTGAGGCGAACTGATGACCGTCACAGCCAATCAGAGTGATTTCTGTTGAGCACGTGAACACAATGGCCAATCAGCGCTGTTTAAGAACTCCATGAACAGTGTCTTTAATGTTAACTAGAAATGGGCATTTTTTTATATTTCATTACGGAAATTTTGTATCGTGACAAGTCTAAAAAGTGAAAGAATCAGTTCATTAACTTGTGTTTGATGAATGGCATCTAAAACGTGTGTTTGGGAAAGAAAACATTAGCTAAGTAGTGCAATTTCCCTTAACTTAGCTGAAAATGAGGTCAAATATCCCTTTTTATTTTCTCTATTCATTCAGAACGGACCTTAGGGTCGCTCGGAAGGCGGTGAAATCATAAATTTGTGTCATTTTCTCTTCGCTGATAAGATATACAGCCAGGTACACAACATTCCTGTGTGACCCAGGCGATACTTCCGGGTTTCTTTCCACCGCAGCCTCGATTTCGCTGTTAATAATGGCGGCCGCGTGAAATCAGTCTATACGGAAGTAACCAAAACTGCAATTCATCGACTCGCCTTGGGGGGCTGGCTCCAGGAAGTCCAAGTGCTTTCTGACTGCATTGGTAAATTGGCCATTTTTACAGCTGATAAAAACATGTTTACAGCCTGGTACAAACGATGGCTTTGGTGTATAGCTATGATTACCCTTCATGACAACTGTGAGGGGGGTGAATTTTTTTATAACTCATCTGTTTTGTTTTTATTAAGTTATATTAAGTCTGCATCATTAAGGGCGTGGCCACTTGAGTGACAGCTAGCCCTCGCTGCTCGTTGTCTCGTCATCTCAGCTGATTCTGGCTAATTAGCCGCTGAGCTCGGCATATACATCGTATTTTTGTTTTGGTTAATGTTTCTTTACACAGTCAATTGCCTTTTGGAATTATTTCCTGCAATTATCAGATACTATAGCATGCTGTGTGGACTTAATTGTGCTCACAGACCATTCAAGTTGCCTCCATTTCCCAGGTGAGTGAAATACTTATATACAGTCTCTATAAATGTATTTGTTTTATTTAAGATAATTTATCATTTAAATGTTCTTTAGACCTGTAATGCACTCCAGAATCTGACAGATTGATTAGCTGTAGGCTATAAAACTCATCTGAAGCGTTGTCATACTGTGTTATGCCTGTAGTTTATAAATAGCCTTGCATTTACTAACACAGACTATATCTGAAGTGTGTGGAAGTAAGTCGCGTTTTCCTCCTGTCGAAAAACGTCATAAGAACAATGTTTAGTGGCTCAATGTGTTACAACAGTGTTTTTAAAAGTCTAAACACTTTATTGATATAGTGTACAACCAAGCACGTGTGGTCAGAACACAAACGAGTCTTGGGTAATGAAGTATTAAGCGTTTCTCCCAAAGTAAAAAGGCTGTTTTAAGCCAGGTCTAAGCAAAATGCAGAGAATCCAGCATGCGTCTGTAGCTCCGCTCACTCTCCGCCTCTTTGCCTTTGTTTGGTATTCCGGGATTTTAGTATGCCGAAGTCAAATTTATGCATATAAAATATATTTTCCCAACACAATTGTGGCTAGTGAAAATGGCGAGTGGCTAGTAATGTTGGAAAACTACTAGCCACAGTGGCTGGTGATTAAAAAAGTTAATGTCAAGCCCTGACTACAACTGTTTATTAACAGCTGTTTATTAAGTTAAAGGTTTGATACTGATTAAGAACTTGAAGTGGCGATGAGGTCTTGAAATATTCTGAGAAGGTCTTTAAAAAGTCTTAAAAAGGTATTGAAATTACCTTTAGGATTCCTGCATACACCCTGCAGACACAATTTTTGACCATTTTATAAATTTCCTGTTTTTGAAACAAATTTTCACTCATTCATTTTCTTTCGGCTTGGGCCCTTTATTCATCAGGGATCGCCACAGCGGAATAAAACCACTGATTTATCCAGCATATGTTTTACACAGCGGATGCCCTTCCAGCTGCAACCCAGTTCTAGGAAACACCCAAACACACTCATACACACACTCATACACTACGGCCAGTACTGGGTTGCAGCTGGAAGGGCATACGCTGTGTAAAACATATGCTAGATAAGTTGGCGGTTCATTCCGCTGTGGCGACCCCAATGAATAAAAGGACTAAAGCCTGGTTTATACTTCTGCGTCAAGTGATCAGCGTAACCCACGGTGCAAGCCTCACGCGTATCAGTGCATTTATACTTGTGCGCGGTGTTTCTGTTTCTCTGCAATAACACCTCCGAAACACTAGCTGGCAGTAGGTGTTTATGTTTCTCTGTGTCGAGTTTCTTCGCTGGTGTTTTGTGTTTTATGAACACTTCCTTAATGTACAAGTGGCTCAAACTCGCTCATTTTGAGGCGGGAACCGGCGGACGTGCAACAACTTTAATCATGAGGTAAACACAAAACAACAGTCTCCATCCGGAGCTCCTTCACGGGACTCCACACTTGTAAACAATCGCTGCATCGGGCGCGCGGTTCTCACCTCCGCCCACACTCGTCAGCGCTACCAAGCCGACCAATCACAGAGCTTGCGCTACGCGTACGCGTTACATTTTTTGAGAGGTGCGCGTCAACGTCGCCGACGGCCATGGCGAGGGGCTATGCGTCCACGTCCACGCATACACGTAAGCTTGACGCAGAAGTATAAATCGGCCTTAAACCGAAGGAAAATGAATGAATGTCAAAGAAGGCCGAGTTCTAGGACACACCCACCAATTGCGTAATCATCACAGTCCAATGGCAGCTCAAAGATTTTTAGGAACCTAAATCATCTCCCCTAAAAGTTGAGTTTGGTGAGCTGTTTGAACTGCCCAATTTATATCAAAAAGAACTTTGTTTTGGGCAGATTTTATCCGTAATATCATCTCAGTTTGTTCTTCGATTTAATGTACTGTATACCGTGGCCTCAACATGCACTGAAACATGAATCACAATATTGTGAATATGTTTAATGATGATTCAATGAGGGATGAGCTCTTCTGAAATCTGGCAAGGCTCTGGAAACTTCTTTCCAGACCAGTCATTATAAGGTTTCAAGGTTAAGTTAAAGCTCTAGTAACTGCGCAATGACTACACTGGCAAATAAATGCACTTTCTGGTTGTTGACTTACCCTTGATTCAGTGGTGAATTATCCACCCACTTCACGGTGCCCTCAGTCTCTGTGTCTGACAAACCAATCGATGTATTCTCCTTGACTAATGAAGAAATCAACCTCTGTGTGTGAATAAAAGCAGAATAAGTGTGATTTCTATCATTCAATAACAAACAGTCAATAAACAAACTCACCTGCTTCACTTCACTTTTAATAATGACCAGATCAGCTTCATGATTCCTTCAGAACTTCCTGCTGTCAGACCAGCTCTTCGCCTCAGTGGACATGAACAACAAATCTAAACAACACACATTCATATCCTTTTCAAAACTGTATGCAAATGATAAAGTAACTATTATATCAGATTAGCACTGACCATATTGAGAATAAGCCTTCATCAGTTCAGCACTCAATGACGTGACTCTGGTCTCCAGCTGCAGTGTCTGCTGATTCAGAGAGTTGAAGTTGTTCTGTAACTGGCTCTTCTGAGCATTGAGATCATTGACTCTGGTCTCCAGCTGGTGTTTCTCCAGACTCAGAGAGTTGTATTTGTCCTCCAGCTGCTGTTTGTCAGTCTCCAGATGAGTGTTGTTGTGCTGTAAGCTGCTGATGGTGTGATTGAGCTCTTCAACTGTGTTCTTGTAAGTCTTTAACAGGTCTCTCTCTGCTGTGATGCTGATGTGCTGCAGTGTGACGAAGAGCAGCAGAAGAGCACAAATGAGCCCCACAATCACCAACACCAACAACACACATCTGCTGCCTCCTGACAAACACACACAGATACTTAGAAATTAAGTTTCAGGCTTTGTTGGCATTCTTTCTTAGGTTCTGTAGCTAAAGCTTTTAAATACGCTAGCAATGTTTCTATATGGAAATCCAAACAAGAGTGTGAAGACAACGCAAATACAACACTAATTATACGATAATACATTTAACATTAGTGTAGTTCTAAATGTCTCATTTCCTCATCTGCGACACTGTTTCTGTTCAGAGATCATTTCTGCTTACCCTGTTCTCGATCTTTTCCTTCATCCTGGTTGTGATTCTGTGTTTGGGGTCCAGTCGAGTCCTGAATATCTCTGCACTGAACATTTTCATAAATGTCCTCTGAATCCATCATTGTCTTGTATGTCGTGGTCTTGAATCACAGATGCCGTCAATGTAGTTGTGGTCTTGAATGGCAGATGCTTTTATTAAATTCTGCTAACTCTAACAAGGAAGTTTCATTTCACACTCGCCAACCAATAACACTGACACAAACCCTTCTGCAGACTCATGTGAGGCTTATGTTTGTGTACTGTACAATCAATTTATTATCAGCTTCAAAAGCCAACAAGAAGAATCTTTGACACTTAAACAGGCCCTGTAACGAGTCCTTTAGGGTTATTTGAAAACTTCAGTAAAGTGTGCAGCAGCAGGCCTGGAAGTAAACTCTGTGTTCAAGAGCTGAGAATGGCTGGTACAGCATGAATGAGGAAGTGATCATAGTGTGAAGTTTCCAACAAAAGTAGTAAAACCACTTCTATTAAGTTTAAACTAACTACAGTTAAGTTGAGATATCTGATCTAAAACATTGCTGCATCATGTATGTCTGAATAAAATGCATATTTTCAATATTGATCATCATCAGAGAATTAAAGGCTGGAGGAGCTCTTGAACTCGAGCCGTTTTCATTTCCTGATGCATCTACTGGTGTGTACTTTTTTCCCAACAGACATGCTAAAACTGCAAAAATGATTTATTATAATGCTATTTCAACTCAATAGAATAGAATGTAACTTGTTTTAAAAGCTTGTGTATTAATAAAAAAAATGTTTTGATAATAGTCAGGCCTTTTTAAAAAGTGTGTTTATATAAAGCAATGAAACAGAAATGCATGAATGAAATATAAAAAAACTAATACAAAAATACTTCAGTTCACCAATTTATTAAAACAGAAAGCAATTCAAATCAGAAGCAGATTCACAGGACTTCAACATCAGGAGTAAAGGTTGAACTAACACAATCTGAGACATGTGAGACTTCTGTAGTTTACTGACCTCAACGCTTCAGACAGATAAGGCACATAATAACAGATTTATGTCCTATTGAAGTAAATTTGCTTGTGATGAAGAAAAACAAGTTACTAGATCACCCCTTTACATGAAAATATTGTATATTTAATGAAACAAACAGTTTTAAAGTCTGGAATCTTCTAAATGAATAGCACAATCACATTATGATTTGATAGGATAATACAAATAAAACCTTAACAAGGCTGGATGAAGCTTATTTCTCACAAATCCCTCTTTGCCAAAATGAGCATCGGAGGACATTCCAGTTATTCAAGATGCCTTGTGAAATTCTCATTTCAACACAGTCCTTGTCCAGACTCCAGGGGTAACTATTCGGCTCACCTTCAGCCCAAAACCTAAATAAAATGTGACAATACATTACATTTTTCAAATCAAATTTAAAGTTTTACTTAAAAAGCAATTCAGGATCCAGCCATACTCTGTTTCACAATGAGAATGAACAAAAGTGACAGTAGAGAAGCAAAAGAGAGAGGAGAAATCATAGCAAATGTCTTTAAGGGTCTGTTTACACAATATTTTAAGTCAAAACTGGGAATCTTTTTATGCATTTTTACTTGTTTGATTACACAATAACAGAAATTGGGGAATTGAGTTTTAAAGTGGAAGTTTTGTAAATGCAGCCATTATTGTGTTTGGTGTGAACACCCAATATGGCAATCTTTGAAAGCGGTGACATCATGTGTAGTAAACTTGCCCAGTATGTGTCGATTTTAAAGGCAAGTGGTAAAAACATACACAAAAATGGCGAAGTACAGTACTTGCTAGTGTTGTTGCTGCTCAAGAGTTTGCTAACGCTTCTTCAGCACAGTGTGGATTTACTTCAATATTACAACCAACAGCGGAGACTAATCATATACACATGGCAAATTCTAAATACACACCTGCTCTGATCTGTGACAAGTCATCAGTTCCCTACAGATATAGTTTAATAATAAGGTTGCAGAGTCAAATACTGGCCTGACAAATACAGCATATTTAGCCATTCCCGCTAATTCCATGTTAATGCGGATCATTTTGAAAACATTGAGTCTCACAAAATCTCTGGATAATGTGGGGTTGTCTTGGCTGACACGTGTCTACAATATTGCATGGAGGTCGGGGACAGTACCTCTGGACTGGGCAACTGGGGTGGCGGTTCCCATTTTTAAGAAGGGGGACCGGAGGGTGTGCTCCAACTATAGGAGATCACACTCCACAGCCTCCCTGGAAAAGTCTATGCCAGTCTACTTGAGAGGAGAATGCGGCCGATAGTTGAACCTAGGATCCAGGAGGAACAATGCGGATTTCGTTCAGGCTGTGGAACATTGGACCAGCTCTGTACCCTCACCACAATGTTTGAGGGTTCATGGGAGTATGCCCAACCTGTTCACATGTGTTTCATGGACTTGGAGAAGGCATTCGACCGTGTTCCTCTGTGTGGGGCTCTGGGAGTATGGGGTCAGAGAAGCTCTGATAAGGGCTGTCCAGTCTCTGTATGAACAGAGTAGGAGTCTGATTCGCACGGCCAGCAATAAGACAGACTTGTTTTTAGTGCATGTTGGACTTGGTCTGATTCGGAAACCACAGGATTTCATCTCTGCTATTTGCAGATGATATAGTTCTGTTGGCTTCATCACACATGGACCTTCAGCAGTTTGCTGCCAAGTGTTTCGCAGCAAAGATGGGAATCAGCACCTCTAAGTCTGAGGCCATGGTGCTCCACCGGAAAAAGGTGGCTTGCTATCTCCAGGATGGAGGAAAGTCCTTACCCAAGGTGGAGGAGTGCAAGTATCTTGGGGTGAGATAGAACATGAGATTGACAGGCGAATCGGTGCAATGGCAACAGTAATTTCGTCCATCTACTGGTCCGTTGTGGTAGCTCTCGATTTACAAGCCAATCTACATTTCTACTTGCATTTATGGTCATGAACTTTGGATCATGACCGAAAAGACAAGATCTTAGATACAAGCGGCCAAATTTTTTTTTTCTTCGCAAGGAAGCAGGACACAACCTTATAGATAGAGAGAGGATCTCTGTCACCTGGGAGCAACTGCTCCTCCACGTCAAGAGAAGAAGCTTAGGGGCTCTGGCATCTGTTTCGGATGCCTGCTGGACACCTGCCTAGGGAGGTGTTCCAGGCTTGCCTTAACAGGAGGAGGCCACAGGGAAGACCCAGGATATGCTGAAGGGACTACTGTATGTCTCTCGGCTTGCCTGGGAATGCCTCGGGATCCCCCTGGAGGAGCTGCAGGAGTGTCTGGGATAGGGAAGTCTGGTGTTCTCCTGAGACTGCTGCCCCCACGACCCGGCCCCAGATAAGCGGAAGACAATGAATGATGAATAAATGTGTATATGTGGCAGGAGAGGCAATTGGTTTCTTTGTTTCTGCTCTATCACTAAACACCATTTGGGCTATAAAAACGGGAAAACATTTGCTACCTGGAATGCGTCACTTGATGGGCTGCTGCGCCGTGAACGCGCTTCCGTCACTTCCCGGACCTGCCGAGGGCACTCGAAATACTAATCGGGTTGGATATTCCCTTTGGCGAGCGGTAGGTGTTAGCATGCATTTGTATATTGTCTAATGAGAGATTTAAAATTTACACCATAATGATTTTATTTATTTTTTGTTCATAGGCTGGGTGACATTCTGTAGATTGAGCTCCTGTCAGGCACTCCGCGTGTATTTGCCGTTGCAGTGCGGTCCTATTTTCCGGATTTATTTTGTGTTTAGGTTTATTTTGGTTTACATAAGTGTTGTTTATTTAACCGACTTATTTTGGTTGGTTTATTTATTTATTATTGCTTGCGTTTAATTCCTATTTTTCCTATCTTGTTGTTTGTTTGATTGTATGACTTTTGTAAGTGTAAAATCCTCTTTTTTTTTTGCTTATTTGTATGTTTTGGTTGGATTTTTTTTCTTTTTTGCTTGGTTTAAGTTGATTTTTTGTTGTTATTTATTTGTTTGTTTAATTATCCAGCTTGTTTTTTTTTGTGTCATTTTGATTTGTGAGATTTGGTTTATTTCCTGTAATTTTTGCCTCACTTTAGTGAAGGTCTAGTGGGGTTCTGTATTTTCTTTTTATTTATTTAGTTTTGCTTAGTCTATTGATGTTGGTTTATTTTTTTTATCTTTGCTATTTATTTAACTTTATGCTTGTTTCCTCTTTTAATTGTTTAAGATGGGATTTAATTGATTTTGTCTTGCATTGCAAATTGTTCTAATGTGTATATTTTATGTGCATTTTCATAATTTTTCTTTGTTTTGCAATTGTGATTTGTTTGTTGTTGTTTTTTTGTTTTGATTGCAGGGCATTTGTTTGAACTGTTATGACTTGCTTTGTGACAGGGCCCGAACTCCCAGGACAGAAGACTAATTTATAGGTGATTAGGATTTTTCTCACAGTAGTGATCACAGTGTGTGTGTGTGTGTGTGTGTGTTTGTGTGAAGTGTAGTCTGGCCACCTTCCCTTGCTGGTGAGCTCTGGCCCTTGGGCACAATTCATGATTTTATAAGCTACTGTGTCAATGTTGCAATATTGGTTTTAATCGTGTTTTTATTCAAGACTTGTCAATAAATAATTTTTGTACTGTGCCAATGTCTCTGACTCCAATTGGTGGAGCGAACTTGTGCGTGCCTTTATAGGTGGTGCGTGTGTTTTAATTCTTTGAGTAAAATTCCCAAAGTGGCGTAGTCGGGTAAACTGGTGTAATTCCTATTATATTTGGAATTTTGAGCCTCTATCTGCCAACTGCCCAATTTTGTTTTGCCATATTGACTTCCAATTGTATAATCACAGTTTTAGTAAAATGTTGTACCATCATCGACTATGAAAACCACAAATTGACCATGTTTTTGAAACACAAACCATAGTTTTACCATGTTTAAAAATGACTACAACAGTTGTATTAAATAAAAACACTGTCATTAATTTTCAGTAGAGATTCTTGTTGTGTGTACAATAGCCTAATTGTGATCAAATTATTAATTTGTGCATAAAAAAAACTGGAAAACAAATCTTTAGCAGTTTTCTGTGTTTTACAACTTACCCTTGATTCAGTGGTGAATTATCCACCCACTTCATGGTGCCTTCAGTCTCTGTGTCGGACAAACCGATCCACATATCCTCCTTTACTAATGAAGATATGAACCTCTGTGTGTGAATAATAGCAGAATAAGTGTGATTTCTCTCATTCAATAACAAACAGTCAATAAACAAACTCACCTGCTTCTCTTCACTCTTAATAATGACCAGATCAGCTTCATGAGCCCTGCAGAACTGCCGGCTGTCATACCAGCTCATCTCCTCAGTGAAAAACCAACCTAAACAACACACATTTTCACACACTTTTCAAAACTGTATGGAAATTATAAAATAACTAATGTAATCAGATTAGTGCAGACCTTGTAAATAATAAACCTCTATCTGTTCATCACTCAATGACGTGATTCTGTTTTCTAACTCCAGTATCTTCTGATTCAGAGAGTTGACGTTGTTCTGTAACTGTTTTTTCTGAGCACTGAGATCATTGACTCTGGTGTCCAGCTGGCGTTTTTCCAGTCTCAGAGAGTTATATTTGTCCTCCAGCTGCTGTTTGTCAGTCTTCTGATCAGTGTTGTTGTGCTGTAAGCTGCTGATGGTTTTCTTTAACTGGTCTCTCTCTGCTGTAATGCTGATGTGCAGTATGATGAAGAGCAGCAGAAGAGCACAAATGAGCCCCACAATCACCAACACCACACATCTGCCTTCTGACAAACAGAGAGAGAGAGAAAGAGAAAGAGAGAGAGAGAGAGAGAGAGAGAGAGAGAGCATTTACCCACAATTCACTGAGTTAGACAATAAAACACAGCTTCAATATTTACTAGGTGGAAAAAACTGACTGTGTCTTTCTAGCGGCGCAATACATTAACGCCTGTCACAAAAAGAGAGAGAAGACCAATAAAAACATCAGTGATGCGCTTGCAAACAAACAAACACACACACACACCTAGATTATTATAAATCAATCATTGTAAATATACTGATTATTATTGTTTTTATTACTGTTTTATCCTAAAATGTTGATTGTTACTGTTTATTCTGATCTATTATTATTTTTGTATTGATTTGTAGGAATAATATGATAAGTTGAATAATAATGTGATATATTGAATTATATGATGTATTGTTGATTCATCCATTCATTCATTTTCTTGTCGGCTTTGTCCCTTGCGGGGTCGCCACAGCAGAATGAACCACCAACTTATCCAGCACGATTTTACGCAGCGGATGCCCTTCCAGCCGCAACCCATCTCTGGGAACTTCCACACACACACATTCACACTCATACACTATGGACAATTTAGCTTACCCAATTCACCTGTACCGCATGTCTTTGGACTGTGGGGGAAACCGGAGCACCCAGAGTAAACATGCAAGAACATGCAAACTCCACACAGAAACGCCAACTGACCCAGCCCAGCCGAGGTTCGAACCTGCGACCCAGCGACATTCTTGCTGTGAGGCAACAGCACTACCTACTGCGCCACTGCGTTGCCCTGTATTGTTGATATTTAATTAAATTATTATATGTAAATATAACATTTTTTTTACTACTACTATTTACTGTGTTTACTGTTTTGTTTATTATTATATATGTATGTCACTTTTTATGTAAACTTTATAAATGCTTTGGCAATACATTTGTAACATTTCTCATGCCAATAAAGCAACTATTGAATTGAATTGAATTGAGAGAGAGAGAGAGAGAGAGAGAGAGAGAGAGAGAGAGAGAGAGAGAGCACTCAAAAACACTGTCTTTGTTGGTATTCTTTCTTAGGTTCTGTAGCTTATGCTGTTATTTATGGTAGCAATGTTGCTATTCTGTTAAAAATCCAAACAAGAATGTAAAAAAGCAACAAAAAATCAGATAAAACAATAATTCTATGTAATTAATTTAGCTTTAAAGCAATTTTAGAAAAATATTTGAAACGCTTTGTGGCATTTTTTCATTATCTGCGACACCAAGAGTGCTTTAGAGTTCATTTCTACTTACTGCGTGTTTCAGAAACACCCTCCATTATTGTCTTGATGTCGGACAGTACGTCTTCACATATGCTGTGGTCTTGAATGAGACGTATAATAGTTTTATTATTATTCTAACCCCTCACAGAAAGTTTCATTTCATAATGCTCGATCGATAAAAATAACATCGAGTCCAACACAAAATCCCACTGCAAACCAGTGCGGAGCGGGGGGGTGGGTGGCTTCAGGAGCAAGTACCGAATGCTTTTTTTTTTTTTTTTCTCAAAAGCCCCGAATCATTTTGTTAAGTCTAACGTAGTTTTCCAACACATTATGCAGAAATATTTCAATTGCTTTCCCGCAGGATCAGTAAAACATCAGCTGGGCTTTAGCTCTTTTAGCTTTAAAGTTGGTTTTAGGTTTGATATTCACCAACATTCACACACGCAATTTTAGGGATCATCTGCGAATTACATCGACAGAAGCAAAACGCACAGTAATGTAAAGAAGAAAAAATGTCTTTCTAGAAGATTCCAGTAAATGGTTAGAGGCCAGACTGATTTACCAGCCTGATCTACTAAATTGTACGAATTAGATCGTACGAATTCATACGAATTAGCCACTAAAAGAAAAAGTTACGAATTGCCGTGAGACTGTGTTGCAGCTTCTACAGATACTACTACACCCAGTGCTTCGTTTGTGAATTTTGAGGTCCCGGAACAGATCGGGGTAACGGATATTTAAAATTTTATTTATTTTGAGCACTTATCATTGTGTCTTGTTGTGGAAATGGGATAATCCTATAACAGACAAGCTTTAAGGATTCTTAATTGCATTTTTAAATATTCTGTTACCATAATGCCTTGGAGACACAAATGGCACCGAATAGTAGGAATGACCCAATTACAAATGTTTTGGTGATAACTTTGAATTGAGAGAGAAAGATTTAACATGCAGAGCTTTAACATTCAAGCTTTAATTTTCCAACATGTTTAGGGGACATCTAATGCCTACTGCAACAGCGCTGCAATAAAAAAGATTTCATCACATCAGCGAGTTCACAGAATTTCCTCTTCTGTTGCAATTGTATAATAATTGGATATTTAAAAAAAAAATATATATATATAAAAAATTAAACTCTGAATAAAACCAAAGTCCCTTTATAGTATTCTATAGGCTTAAATTGAACCCATATAAAGAAAAGATAATATATCAGTTTGTTATATGACAGGCCTAATGAATTATAACATATTAAAATATAATAGTGGCCTATATTTAATGGTGCTCAACATATCTGCTTAAAGATTAATACCCTGTTTAAGTATACATGCATTTTTCAAAATATTAATCAATTTTTTTTCTTTTTTCTTTACATGATCACATTCAGTATTTTTTAGGACACACCCGAGTAATAAATAGCCTTTTAAAGTCAGCAAAACTGCTCAAATTATCTTAAATAAAGTGCAAATTATAACGTGTCATCTTTACATTAAATAGAACCCATGGAAACAAATTAGTAAACATATTAGTATTAGTAATTAATAATAGTAGATTTAATAGTCTTTCGGTCTCTCTCGCATTCACTCGGTCTCTCTCGCTCTGCACATATGGTCTCTGTGTTCGCTTGACTTTTGTCCACTCTGGCGCCTCAATACGCTTATTTCACGCGACCGCCATTTTAGAACACGAAAGCGAGGCTGCGGTGGGAAGAAAGCCAGAAGTATAGGATCAGCACTGTAAACATTGCAACAATATGCTGTGGACTATAAACCTCCAGCTGTTGCTGCGACTTCAAAATGCAGAAATGGTGTAAACATCACTTTAATATCATTCCGTTCAGTTTAATATAAACAATTAAAAGCATATTAGGCGTCAAACAACATCACAATCTCTTTAAGAGTGATACACTTAAGTGTCTTCCTAGACTTCAGTTCATGGCAGCAGGTAAACACCGTGGGGACGCTTCCCTGCTTCAGCCTATGTAACCCGGTGAGTGATAAAACAGTGCAGTCCTCTGTAGCACATCTTCGTGTTGTCTTTAACAGTGTTGTCCCGGTACTGAAGTTTTAAAAACGTCCATTTCCCGCTAACATTTACGCGCCGCTGAGCGCGCTCATAAACACTGCTGATTTGCCATAGTATTCACCAGTGCTCAACAGAATGACTGTGAAGGTCCTCAGCTCGCTGCTCTTCACAGATTGAAAACACACATAGACGGACATTGGATCGTTTTAAAGCCGTGAAGATCAGTCAATTCATCATCGGATCGCTCGTCTGTGTTTGCACTCAGTAAACAGCAGTGAGGCGAACTGATGACAGCCAATCATAGTAATTTCTGTTGAGCACGTGAACACAATGGCCAATCAGCGCTGTTTAAGAACTCCATGAACAGTGTCTTAAATGTTAACAAGAAATGGGCATTTTTTTATATTTCATTACGGAAATTTTGTATCGTGACTAGTCTAATATAGTGAAATAATCAGTTCATTAACTTGAGTTTGATGAATGGCATCTAAAATGTGTGTTTGGGAAAGAAAACGTTAGCTAAGCAGTGCCATTTCCCTTAACTTAGCTGAAAATGAGGTCAAATATCCCTTTTTATTTTCACTATTCATTCAGAACGGACCTTCGGGTCGCTCGGAAAGCGCTGAAATCATAAATTTGTGTCACTTTCTCTTCGCTGATAAGATATACAGCCAGGTACACAACATTCCTGTGTGACTCAGGCGATACTTCCGGGTTTCTTCCCACCGCAGCCTCGATTTCGCTGTTAATAATGGCGGCCGCGTGAAATCAGTCTATAGAGAGTGGGGGGGGGGGGGGGGGGGGGGGGGGGGTGGACAGGGCCAGGGTGGGATTCCTTTTCAGCCCTGGAGTTTCAAGCCTTAGACCGGCCCACCTCAGTTCACTATATTAAAACAAGGTAATTTCCAATTCAGTTTCTAATGACACTATCACGTCTTTTTCAAGGAAACAGCTGCTTTAGAGCTTTAAATGTTTTTCATAAATATGAGAACATTAAAGGGGAGCTAAATTTCCAACACTACTCTTTAAAACATCACAATGTCCTTTCCTGCAATATCTGAATATATTATGTGCACAATTCTTTATAGATATCCAGTCCTTTGTAACGGTGGTCACACAAAAAATAAAAATAAAATATGTACACTTAACACTAAAAATGAAAAAAATAAAAACAAATTTACTCAGGTGAGGTTCGAACTTGGGGCGGCGGCGTCATAAAGCCTGTTTCACACTGCAAGCATCAGCAGCGCGCGAGCAGAGCGTGTTTTTTTCGGCGTCCATGTTAACAGATTAGAGCTTTCATACTGCACTCAGAAGCAGCGCGTCAGCGCGAGGCGTGAGCGTCGCAGAAGCAGCAGTGCTGCGATAGTTTCGGCGCTGGGTCTATTTTTGCTGCGCTGCTCACGCTCAATTAAAGTGACAGTGCATTGATAATGACCAAAACACATTGAATGACAGTAAAAAGTAGCAGTTTTACCCAATAAATGCATCAATAATATCCACTGATTTATATATAGTCAATCAAATGAACTTAAACGATTAAAAACTGCAACAAATATTTATTTAGCAAACCAAATGTAAAACAACTTTAGTATCAGTTTTGCTTAAGTTGCACACTAGTGTTGCAGGAGAGGGGAAATAGAAGTGGCCGCTTTAAGACTGCTATTTACGAGCATTGTAGCATAGATATATACACTAGATATCGCATAGGGACCCTGAGCATGCGTCAATAGCGCCGCCACATTGGTACAGTGCTCCTAGGACAAACGTCATTCAAACGCACTAGTCAAAAGACAGTGTGACAATGTGAAGATGCTGGACTTTAGCGCTGTGTTTGTGTTGTAGTAACGAGCAAACAAAGAAAACAAAGCACAAAGGCATCACATTCCATAGGTAAGATTTCGTTTTTTATGTTTTTGTATGTTATGAACTTTTGTGCTTAACAAGTAACGTTATTGATGATGATACAGTCACTTACTGCACTGACCACAAGGCAAAGTAGCATCAACTCGCACTAAATTCTAAGCTTATGCTAGTTTTGTTGAATAAAATAAGCAAACAATGTTATGACAACAAGACGATGCGGTGCCAGAAACTTGTGTTATTGCTGGCTAAGTGAACGAGTCGTTCATAACAGAGATTCATTCACAAACGAATCGCTCGCTCCGTCAGAATGAGAAGTGAAAGCAGGTGAGGGGGTGTGTTTCAGGACACGGATTAGATCAAATTAAACAGGGAAGGAGGGTAATGCATTTCCATGCACACAAACACACACTCTTTGTCAGGAATGCTCATGCGGTCACATCCATCAATGTAGAAAAGTGATGTAAAATTATAATATTTCGTAATTTAAAAAAATATTTGCATACTGACCACCGGGGAAAACTCCCGATCATAGATATATGTGTATATGTGCATTTCTCTGGCTTTGGATGGCCACAGTCCTCCACTTCACCTTGGTCCTGCATTCATTTCAAAGGAGCGCTACCCTGTACTAAAATGGCGGCTCTATTGACGCGTTCCTTCTAATAGACAACAGTAGGGTAGGCGACATCTAGTGTATATATCTATGGCATTGTAGTCCATAGCGAACTGTATTGTGGGTAGTGCAGTTCGACACGCATGCTGGATGATGTGAGCTCGCTGTGTGCTGTGGAGTTGAAGCAGAGGAAGAAAGTTTTATTCGGCTTTGTTTTATGTTCACTCAAGTTATTCCACCCGGGAGCTGTTTGCACTGTGAACCTGACAACACGAAAATAAGTAAAAGAAGGGCATGCATTGATTACTTCTGTCTGTCTCATCCTTTGCACGAGCATGAATTACCGAGCCTTTACTCTGCCGCTGGACATCGCTGAAGCGGAGAGATGAACACTGGTTTGATCATGTATAAAAATCATTATAACTATATTGTATAAATATTAATATAACTAGGCCCACAACATCCTGACAATCAAAAACAAAATTACATAATTTCAAAGGCGATTGTCTTCTGAGTGCACCAGACATGAATGAATGACACTTTGTAAAATAAAGACTTGCAGGTTAAGGAAACAGCATAAGAGGAAGTTGCTGCGGGCCTTGCTGCAGATGAAAATTTAATTTATATATATATATATATATATATATATATATATATATATATATATATATATATATAGAAAGAGAGAGATGGGTAACTAGATAGAATAGACAGAAATAGATTGATCAGTGCAGCAGCTGCCGAAGAACTGCCCGCTGCAGACGTAGCTGGTGTGAAAGGCAAACGCCTGCGTGTTGCTTCTGCTCTCCATACGCGCTGCTCACGCACTGCTTTCGCTTGTGGTGTGAAACAGGCGTAACGCAATGTGCTGACTACTGGACCACAATGACGCTGTAATGCTGGTGCGTTTGGAATAAAAAAAAAGTATTGCACTGTTACCCGCAAAACTCTTTTGACCACAATATTACTTTCTATTGATGGCTTAATCTTTTTCTTCCCTTTTTCTGATCAAGTTATTCTTATATTCACTAAGCTGCCGCTGTTTGGGGTCGAATGATAGTTACATCATCATTAACCGCGTAGTAGGAGGTGAGCTTCCCTCCCTCCAGGACATCTACACCAGGAGGTGCATGAGGAAAGCCAAGAGAATCATCAGCGACTCCAGCCACCCAAGTCATAGACTTTTCTCTCTGCTACCCTCAGGCAGACGGTTCCGCAGCATCCGGTCACGCACCAGCCGACTGAAGGAAAGTTTCTTCCCTCAGACTATCAGGCTGATGAACACTTAACACACCCCCACACAAACTCTCCCATACCCCGCACTGCACACCATCAAGATGTAGCATGCACTGCACTTTAACAAATCCATACTTAAAACAATATTGCCTACGTATCGCTGTCAACATTGCCAATTTTACATTGTCTTGTTTTTTTTTTGTGAGTATGTTGTTGTATTTTGCACTGTCTGTATTTCACACTGTAGTTGTATTTTGCACTGTAGTTGTATTTACACTATCTGTATTTTGCACTGTCTGTATTTTGCACTGTCTGTATTTTGCACTGTCGTTGTATTTACACTATCTGTATTTTGCACTGTCTGTATTTTGCACTGTCTGTATTTTGTACTGTCTGTATTTTGCACTGTCGTTGTATTTACACTATCTGTATTTTGCACTGTCTGTATTTTGCACTGTCTGTATTTTGCACTGTCTGTATTTTGCACTGTCTGTATTTTGCACTGTCTGTATTTTGCACTGTCTGTATTTTGCACTGTCATTGTATTTTGCACTGTCTGTATTTTGCACTGTCTGTATTTTGCACTGTCTGTATTTTGTACTGTCTGTATTTTGCACTGTCGTTGTATTTTACACTGTCGTTGTATTTTACACTGTCTGTATTTTGCACTGTCTGTATTTTGCACTGTCTGTATTTTGCACTGTCGTTGTATTTTGCACTGTCTGTATTTTGCACTGTCTGTATTTTGCACTGTCGTTGTATTTTGCACTGTCTGTATTTTACACTGTCTGTATTTTGCACTGTCTGTATTTTGCACTGTCTGTATTTTGCACTGTCTGTATTTTGCACTGTCGTTGTATTTACACTATCTGTATTTTGCACTGTCTGTATTTTGCACTGTCTGTATTTTGTACTGTCTGTATTTTGCACTGTCGTTGTATTTTGCACTGTCTGTATTTTGCACTGTCTGTATTTTGCACTGTCTGTATTTTGTACTGTCTGTATTTTGCACTGTCGTTGTATTTTACACTGTCGTTGTATTTTACACTGTCTGTATTTTGCACTGTCTGTATTTTGCACTGTCTGTATTTTGCACTGTCTGTATTTTTGCACTGTCGTTGTATTTTGCACTGTCTGTATTTTGCACTGTCTGTATTTTGCACTGTCTGTATTTTGCACTGTCGTTGTATTTACACTATCTGTATTTTGCACTGTCTGTATTTTGCACTGTCTGTATTTTGTACTGTCTGTATTTTGCACTGTCGTTGTATTTTGCACTGTCTGTATTTTGCACTGTCTGTATTTTGCACTGTCTGTATTTTGCACTGTCTGTATTTTGTACTGTCTGTATTTTGCACTGTCGTTGTATTTTACACTGTCGTTGTATTTTACACTGTCTGTATTTTGCACTGTCTGTATTTTGCACTGTCTGTATTTTGCACTGTCTGTATTTTGCACTGTCGTTGTATTTTGCACTGTCTGTATTTTGCACTGTCGTTGTATTTTACACTGTCTGTATTTTGCACTGTCTGTATTTTGCACTGTCTGTATTTTGCACTGTCGTTGTATTTTGCACTGTCTGTATTTTGCACTGTCTGTATTTTGCACTGTCTGTATTTTGCACTGTCTGTATTTTACACTGTCTGTATTTTGCACTGTCGTTGTATTTTGCACTGTCTGTATTTTGCACTGTCTGTATTTTGCACTGTCGTTGTATTTTGCACTGTCTGTATTTTGCACTGTCTGTATTTTGCACTGTCGTTGTATTTTGCACTGTCTGTATTTTGCACTGTCTGTATTTTGCACTGTCTGTATTTTACACTGTCTGTATTTTGCACTGTCTGTATTTTACACTGTCTGTATTTTGCACTGTCTGTATTTTGCACTGTCGTTGTATTTTGCACTGTCGTTGTATTTACACTATCTGTATTTTGCACTGTCTGTATTTTGCACTGTCTGTATTTTGCACTGTCGTTGTATTTGCACTGTCTGGAGCCAGCACCTAAGCTTTTCACTCATCATAGCACACGTGCTGCTGATGATGTGACAATAAAAGTGATATGATTTGATTTGATTTTGATTTGAACCTGCAGGTTGCATTTTGCTCACGGGGCTGCTAGAAAATAAATAAAAAGAGCGGAGCTGCGGCAAAATAATGAATAAAAAGAGTGAGGCTATGGTCAAATAAATAAATAAATGAAAAAAGTGCGACTGCTGAGAGTGCAAGCAGCTAGGGACACCGGCCCTTGCGGCCAAAAAACGGACCGGCCCACCGGGAATTCTCCCGGTCCTCCCGATTAGCCAATCCGGGCCTGGGGGGTGGGGATGTCGCGGATGAAAGTGAATAGGGTTGGGGAGTCGCGGAAGAATGTAAAAGTTGAGGAGGGCGGTTGGGGAGGGGATCGGTAAAATGAGGTGCCGGATTCGGATCGTTTCGGCACAAATTAAGAGCTGGATTTACCTCTAACTATGCGGTACTTACAAAGCAGAAATAGGAAATATCTCGTCATAAGCATACAGTACACAAGTAAGAAAAATATTGCAGCTAAATCATTCATTCATTCATTTTCTTGTCGGCTTTGTCTCTTGCAGGGTCGCCACAGCGGAATGAACCGCCAACTTATCCAGCACGATTTTACGCAGCGGATGCCCTTCCAGCCACAACCCATCTCTGGGAACTTCCACACACATTCACACTTATACACTACGGACAATTTAGCTTACCCAAGTCACCTGTACTGCATGTCTTTGGACTGTGTGGAAAACCGGAGCACCCAGAGGAAACCCACGCGAACGCAGGGAGAACATGCAAACTCCAAACAAAAACGCCAACTGACCCAGTCCAGCCGAGGTTCGAACCTGCGACCCAGCGACGTTCTTGCTGTGAGGCAACAGCACTACCTACTGCGCCACTGCGTTGCACAGCTAAATCACTTACGTTATTTTCTCAGATTTTCCCCCTTCATTTATGTATATCACACACACACACACACACACACACACACACACACACACACACACACACACACACACATATATATATATATATATATATATGAAAAATATTTATAGTATTTCACCTAGATGTAAGCTTCTCATTCTAATGTGTGCTCACATTTCTAGGGACTGACTTAAACTGACTTGCTACAGGAGAGATTTTCCCAATATTTCCATTCATATATGTACAGTACATAAATATTGAAGATAAATACTCACAGTAATTGACCTAACTGTATTTTTGTCATTTAAATTGTGTAGCACATCCCCAGAAGCCAGACTGGCCTACTACGATTGAGGTTTATTCATATAAATATACAGTATGCAAATAATTTAGAAAAATATTTGCAGTAATTCACCCAACTGTGGTTTTCCCATTTTAAAAGGTGTAGCACATTTGCAAAGGCCAGACAGACTTACTACACTTGAGATTTATTCATATTTCTATTGATGCAAATGTAAAGTACACAAATATTGTAGAAAAATATTTACACTAATTTACCCTACTGTAATTTTATGATTTTAAAGGGTGTAGTACATTGGTACTTTCATCACTTTTTGTTTCATCAAATCAGCCCCAAATTCTTGCTGAAGTCGATGACTTAACATCAAAGTTTTTCTTATTTTCTTTTTTTGCTGGAATTCTATTGACTTCCATATTATGTTTGGTTGTCAATGACAATTTTTTTCCAGCATTCTTCAGAATATCTTGTTTTATGTTCAACAGAAGGAATTAAGTAAGAATAACATTTGAGGTGAAGTATCTTTTTAAAGTCTTTCATGAATATATTTACTGTACGTAAATCACACAACGATTTATCCAAAAAGATGAATATATTTTTAATGTTTCTAAATGAGAATTTAGTACATGTACGGTTTCTCATATTAAAGTGAGCAAATGCTAAATGACAGAAACAAGTGCACTTGATTTTGAGTCTCTCTTCCTCTCGGTTTCAGTCAGCTAAAGCTGCTCTCTACTGCATCCTGCTGGCTGGAGGAAAACTCTCGTAAACTCTCATCCATCAAGTGCAACAAATAAAACCTTTATTATGATGATGATAAGCAGTTAATCTCAGAAGCAGTCTCACATACTCAATATCTGAATAAGATATAACAGAGTACAATGAAAAAGATGTTGGGGTATCACAGCAAACAAAGGCAGCTAAATGTTTTTTATCTGAATATCCATTGCTGATGTGGCAAAAAATAAAAAAAGTATATTTAAAGGCATACATGTTATTATAAAAGCAGGTTATGTCAAATTAAAGATGCAAACGGTTTTAAAGACAGGAAACTCAATTACAAATTATTTAATAACAAGACTGAATGAACGCTTTTTCTCACAAATGCCTTTTTTCCCTCTTGAGCACGGTTCGTCATTCCAGTTGTTCAGGGTGGGTTTTGCAGGCATCAGTTCAATACAGTCTTCATTTACACTTGCATTATTCGGCTCACCACGGGACCAGAACCTGAATAACATGTATCAGATTTATGTATCAGTCAAATCACAGTGTAAAGGACCTGTTATACTTCAAACAAAGTACTTTTTAGTTCTTTATTTAAAGACAAAAAAGGCTGAATGACGCTATACTGTTTTTGAACACTCTGACACCCCCACGATGCAGTAGGTGGGGCTGTAAATGTGTCATGCTGCTCATGTGGACGACAACAACAATGGCGGCTGAGAGAGAACAGCGTTTTAGACATTTTTTAAAAGTGTATTTAGTTTGAATATGACTTATTTGTGTTGTTTTGTGTTTTGAAAATGTTGGCAGTGATTGTGAACGTCGTATAGGTGTGGTAAATGAGGAGGCAGTAAGCTGAAAAAATGGAAATTTGTCAGACAATATTTGACCACTTTATAAATTTCTTGTTTTTGGAACAGATTTACACTCATTCATTTTCTTTTCAGTTTAGTCCCTTTATTAATCAGGGATCACCACAGCGGAATGAACCGCCAACTATTCCAGCATATGTTTTACACAGCGGATGCACTTCCAGCTGCAACCCAGTACTAGGAAACACCCATGCACACTCATTCACACACACACACACACACACACACACACACACACACACACACACACACACACACACACACACACACACACACACACACACACACACACACAATGGACAATTTTAGGTTATTCAATTCCCCTATAGAGCATGTGTTTGGACTGTGGGGGAAACCAGAGCACCCAGAGGAAACCCACGCCAACAAAGGGAGAATATGCAAACTCCACACAGAAATTCCAACTGACCCAGCCATGACTCGAACCAGCAACCTTCTTTCTGTGAGGTCACAGTGCTAAACACTGAGCCACCGTGACGCTGGAACAAATTTTATTTGATATAAATTTATATCTTCATTTTGTTGTACAAAATAAACAAGAAAATCGAATAAATGTGAGTGGATGAGCTCACATTTGGATGAGCTCTTCTGAAATCTGGCAAGGCTCTGGAAACTCCTTTCCAGACCAGTCATTATAAGGTTTCAAGGTTAAGTTAAAGCTCTAGTAACTGCGCAATGACTACACTGGCAAATAAATGCACTTTCTGGTTGTTGACTTACCCTTGATTCAGTGGTAAATTATCCACCCACTTCATGGTGCCCTCAGTCTCTGTGTCAGACAAACCAATCCACACATCCTCCTTTACTAATGAAGATATGAACCTCTGTGTGTGAATAAAAGCAGAATAAGTGTGATTTCTATCATTCAATAACAAACACTCAATAAACAAACTCACCTGCTTCACTTCACTCTTAATAATGACCAGATCAGCTTCATGATCCTTGCAGAATTTCCTGCTCTCAGACCAGCTCTTCGCCTCAGTGGACATTAGCAACAAATCTAAACAACACACATTTATATCCTTTTCAAAACTGTATGCAAATGATAAAGTAACTATTATATCAGATTATTAACTGACCATATTGAGAATAAGCCTTCTTCAGTTCATTACTCAATGACGTGACTCTGGTCTCCAGCTGCAGTGTCTGCTGATTCAGAGAGTTGAAGTTGTTCTGTAACTGGCTCTTCTGAGCATTGAGATCATTGACTCTGGTCTCCAGCTGCTGTTTCTCCAGATTCAGAGAGTTGTATTTGTCCTCCAGCTGGTGTTTGTCAGTCTTCAGATCAGTGTTGTTGTGCTGTAAGCTGCTGATGGTGTGATTGAGCTCTTCAACTGTGTTCTTGTAAGTCTTTAACAGGTCTCTCTCTGCTGTGATGCTGATGTGCTGCAGTGTGATGATGAGCAGCAGAAAAGCACAAATGAGCCCCATGATCACCAACAACACACATCTGCGTCTTCCTGACAAACACACAGATACTTAGAAATTAAGTTTCAGGCTTTGATGATTTTCTTTCTTAGTTTTTTAGCTAAAGCTTTTATATACGCTAGCAATGTTTCTATATGGAAATCCAAACAAGAGCGTGAAGACAACGCAAATACAACACTAATTATACGATAATACATTTAACATTAGTGTAGTTCAAAATGTCTCATTTCCTCATCTGCGACTCTGTTTCTGTTCAGAGATCATTTCTGCTTACCCTGTTCTCGATCTTTTCCTTCATCCTGGTTGTGATTCTGTGTTTGGGGTCCAGTCGAGTCCTGAATATCTCTGCACTGAACATTTTCATAAATGTCCTCTGAATCCATCATCGTCTTGTATGTCGTGGTCTTGGATGACAGATGTCGTCAATGTAGTTGTGGTCTTGAATGGCAGATGCTTTTATTAAATTCTGCTAACTCTAACAAGGAAGTTTCATTTCACACTCGCCAACCAATAAGATTGACACAAACCCTTCTGCAGACTCATGTGAGGCTTATGTTTGTGTACTGTACAATCAATTTATTATCAGCTTCAAAAGCCAACAAGAAGAATCTTTGACACTTAAACAGGCCCTGTCACGAGTCCTTTAGGGTTATTTGAAAACTTCAGTAAAGTGTGCAGCAGCAGCAGGCCTGGAAATAAACTCTGTGTTCAAGAGCTGAGAATGGCTGTTACAGCATGAATGAGGAAGTCATCATAGTGTGAAGTTTCCAACAAAAGTAGTAAAACCACTTCTATTAAGTTTAAACTAACTACAGTTAAGTTGAGATATCTGATCTAAAACATTGCTGCATCATGTATGTCTGAATAAAATGCATATTTTCAATATTGATCATCATCAGAGAATTAAAGGCTGGAGGAGCTCTTGAACTCGAGCCTTTTTCATTTCCTGATGCATCTACTGCTGTGTACTTTTTTCCCCATAGACATGCTGACTGCAAAAATGATTTATTATAATGCTATTTCAACTCAAAATGTCCCCAAATGGCATGTAAAATAGAATGTAACTTGTTTTAAAAGCTTGTGTAATAATAAAAAAAAGTTTTTGACAATAGTCAGGCCTTTTTAAAGAGTGTGTTTATATAAATGCAATGAAACAGAAATGCATGAATGAAATAGAATACAAAAATACTTCAGTTCACCAATTTATTAAAACAGAAAGCAATTCAAATCAGAAGCAGATTCACAGGACTTCAACATCAGGAGTAAAGGTTGAATTAACACAAACTGAGACATGTGAGACTTCTGTAGTTTACTGACCTTCAGACAGATAAGGTAAATAATACCACATTTAAGTCCTATTGATGTAAATCTGCTTGTGCTGGAGAAAAACAAGTTCCCAGATCACTCCTTTATATGAACATATTGAATATTTAATGAAACGAACAGTTTCAAAGTCTGGAATCTTCTAAATGAATTACACAATCACGTTATGATTTGATAGGATAATACACATAAAAGTAGGGATGCAACGATTATAGATTTTGGTTGTACGATTATAGTCTGAGAAATAATCACGGTTATCACGATTGTTAAGTATTTATTAATTTCAAAACACTACTAGTTTAGAAAATCACATGAAAACTTCTTATATTTTAAAGTTTTATTTATTGCTGCTCAGTAACCAATTAATACAGCACAAAATAATATTAAAAACAAACAATAGTCCATTTCTCTCTTTGAGCTTAAAAATAAGTAAATTTTTTGACATTTAAACAAACATAATTTTTACACTGTAAATAAATGACAGAAAAATTAATAAATCAATAAAAAAATAGCCTTTGTCTAATATAGGGCTTGAAATTTACTTTTTACTTGGTAGTACCGCTGCCCCCAACTTAAAAAAATTTAGGAGCATCATAAAAAATTTAGGAGCACCCACCAAAGATGAATGAGCACCACTGCAAATGGTATATTAACAGATTTATTGTATTTGAAAACAACATCAATCTGGACTAACAAAAACCAGAAACAACTAACTAATTCTGTTATGACTTATTGATATTTGTGCAATAATTCCAAAATGAATGTCCAATAATTATAACATATTAATGATGTCGATGATGACAATAATACTAACAATGAATTACATTATCATGCTGCCTTGAATGTGCTTGAATGTGAGTTATCTGCTATAAAAAGTCCTGTTACATTATGAGAAAAAAATCTATGGTTTGCATCAAACAAAAATAAAGCATTGCAGTAAGAAATACGCATTTTGCACTATTGTTTTTATACACGTCAATATAATAACCAGAAAGATCGGACAAAAGAAAGGAAGGAAAGTCTCACTTCTACCACTCTTTAAAGGTTTTGGTTTCGGTTTTTGTCATTGTAAATGCTCAGTCTCTTTATGAGCTGATGTTCATTTAGCCGTGTTTGTGGAATAAAGCAGGCGAGTCAGCCGACCCTAATACATGAGCGGCGCAGAGCAGGATTCTCGCGATGACCACCTGCACAGTACCATTCTTTGTCAAGAGCCGAAGTTGCAGTTTAAAGTTAGTAAAGACGAGCTTCTTTGGCAAAGATCTATACACTGTTAGATTTTACATTTAGCGTCCATTTGCGCTGAACACGCAGTGAATGCATCGCATCGAGATTCGGGCCATTAAACAGCTGATCCACCGAGTCTTTTAGCACTCTCTCTGAAATCACTGGATTGATCTCGGCTGGTGGATCAACATTCACCGCATGATCCTCTCATCGGCGCCAATATTTCTAACGTTAAGTGAGTTTGCCAACTTGTGTACTTTTCATTGCTTCTTCCTCAAACTTCAGCCGTTTGCAGTTCCTGCGGTCACAAAAGCCCCATCTCAACTAGTGTGCCTGAAAAGCGTGAGCGCGTTGCATCGCGTGCGCGTCCCTCCATTGGAAATAATGAACTTGCACGAGCTTGCCTTAGTTAATAGCCTCAGTCATAGTTAATCCAGTGTGCGTGGTTATTAGTCTCGGTGTACAAACTAGCGCACAGCTGGCATAACTTTGTTTAGTTGCTGCAGTTTTGTTCTGTGCAGAAACGCGGTGTTGAGAAGCCTTTACGATTAATTAACCGTGACGAATTAAAGCGCGGTTAATAGTGAAACCGGTTAATCGTTGCATCCCTACATAAAAGCTTGACAAGGCTGGATGAAGCTTATTTCTCACAAATCCCTTTTCTTTTATCTGAGCATCGGAGGTCATTCCAGTTATTCGCGGTCCCTTTTGAAATTCTCACTTCAACACAGTCCTCGTCCACACTCAGGTAGTTATTCGGCTCACCTTTAGCCCAAAACCTAAATAAAATGTGACAAGACTTAAAATTTTTCAAGTCAAAATCAATCATACTCAGTTTCACAATGACAATGAACAAAAGTGACACAATATCATTTACACAATATTATATTTTACAAAAATACAGCAATTATTATTTTTGGTGTGAACACCCAATATGGCAACCTTTGAAAGCGGCGATGTCATGTGTAGTAAACATGCCCAGTATGTGTCAATTTTAAGTGAAGTTTATTTATAAACTAATTTCGAGAGGATCACATGCTTATGATTGTTCTCAGCTGGTTCTGCATCAGCTCACGATTGATTGTCCAATCAGATGATTCCTAACTCACTATAAATAAACTGTTTTTTTTTTAATCTCAATATCTTCGACTTGAAGAATCCCCCCCTACCCACCCCTACTCCCCTTCCTTTCCAGACAGACAACACGGCGGCCCAGTGATTAGCACTGTTGCCTCACAGCAAGAATGTCTCCAGTTAAAGTCCCTTCTAAAACCAGTTGACATTTCTGTGCAGAGTTTGCTCATTCTCCCTGTGCTCGCGTGGGTTTTCCCCGAGTTCTCCGGTTTCCTCCCACAGTCCTAAAAACACACACCCTGAGTAAATTGAACATAGCAAATTGATATAAAAGCCAAGTGAGTACACTTCTCCTCAGCTATACTATATCTGTCATTAGCCAGAAATAAGCCGGGGGGAGTTCATCGAGATCTAACTGAGCTCAAATTCCCCTCTCGCCCTGCTAATGGGAGGGTGCCCTGGGCTCTAGGATCTCATAAGCTCAGGGCTCTCTCCCGGGACAGCATGCCAAACAAGCTTTATTATCAATCATCAGCTAAGTGTGAACTCTTGAAAGGCAAGCAGTAACAACCTATACAATAATGGTGAAGTACTTGTGTTGTTGCTGCTCAAGAGTTTGTGAACTCTTCTTCAGCACAGTGTGTATTTACTTCACCAAAATTACAACCAACAGCGGAGACTAATCATATACACATGGCAAATTCTAAATACACACCTGCTCTGATCCGTCAGTGACAAGTCATCAGTTCCCTGCAGATATTGTTTAATAACAAGGTGAAGTGGTCAAATACTGGCCTGACAAATGTAATACAGTATATTTTGAAAACATTGTGTCCCACAAAGTCTCTGGATAATGTGGGTCTGTCTTGGCTGACACGTGTCTAAAATATTGCATGGAGGTTGGGGACAGTACCTCTGGACTGGGCAACTGGGGTGGTGATTCACATTTTGAAGGAGGGGGACCGGAGAGTGTATTCCAACAATAGGAGATCACACTCCTCAGCTTCCCTGGAAAAGTCTATGGCAGGGTAATGGAGAGAAGGATCCGGCCGATGGTTGAACCTCGGATCCAGGAGGAACAATGCGGATTTTGTCCAGGCTGTGGAACACTGGACCAGCTCTATACCCTCACCACGGTGTTTGAGGGTTCATGAGAGTATGCCCAACCTGTTCACATGTGTTTCATGGACTTCTAGAAGGCATTCGACCGTGTCCCTCATGTCCTTCTGTGTGGGGCTCTGGCAGTATAGGGTCAGAGGAGCTTGTTAAAGGCTCTGTATGAACAGAGCAGGAGTTTGGTTCGCATGGCCAGCATTAAGTCAGACTTGTTTCCAGTGCGTGTTAGACTTGGTCTGGTTTGGGAACCACAGGATTTCATCTTTGCTATTTGCAGATGATGTTGTTCTGTTGGCTTCATCAGACATGGACCTTCAGCATGCACTGGGGGGTTTGCTGCCAAGTGTTTCGCAGCAGGAATGGGAATCAACATCTCCAAGTCCGAGGCCATGGTGCTCCACCAGAAAAAGGTGGTTTGCCATATCCATGTTGGAGGAAAGTCCTTACCCCAGTGGAGAAGTTCAAGTATCTTGGGGTTTTGTTCAAGAGTGAGGGAAGGATGGAGCATGAGATTAACAGGCGAATCGGTGCAATTGCTGCCGCAATGGGGTCCATCAACTGGTCTGTTGTGGTAAAGGAGGAGCTGAGCCAAAAGAGCCAATCTACATTCCTACTGTCCCCTATGGTCATGAGCTTTTGTTTCATGACCGAAAGGACAAGATCTCGGATACAAGTGGCCGAAATTAGTTTATCTTCGTAGGGTGGCAGGGCGCACCCTTGTGGATAGGGTGATGAGCTCTGTTGCCTGAGAGGAGCTCGAAGTAGAGCTGCTGCTCCTCCACATCAAGAGAAGCAGCTGAGGGGCTCGGGCATCTGTTTCGGATGCCTCCTGGACACCTGCCTAGTGAGGTGTTCTAGGTTTGCCCTAACAGGAAGAGGCCACAGGGATAACCCAGGACATGCTGGAGGGACACCTGTATGGCTTTCGGCTTGCCTGGGAATGCCTCGGGATCCCCCTGAGACTGCTGCCACCGTGACCCGGCCCCAGATAAGCGGAAGAAAATGAATGATGAATGAATGAATGTGTATACATGAAACTTTTTAAAATGCATTTTTTGCCATATTGACTTCCATTTGTATTCATTCATTCATTTTCTTTTCAGCTTAGTCCCATAATTAATCAGAGGTCGCCACAGCGGGATGAACCGCCAACTTATCCAGCATATGTTTTAAGCAGCGGATGCCCTTTCAGCCGCAACCCAACACTGGGAAACACCCATACACTCTTGCATTCACACTCACATACACTACGGCCAATTTAGCTCATTCAATTCACCTATAGCGCATGTGTTTGGCCTGTGGGGGAAACCGGAGCACCTGGAGGAAACCGACGCCAACATGGGAAGAACATGCAAACTCCACACAGATGCCAACTGACCCAGCCGGGGCATAAACTAGCGAACTTCTTGCTGTGAGGCGATTGTGCTACCCACTGCGCCACCATGCTGCTCCACTTCCATTTGTATAATCACAGTTTTGGTAATTAGTACCATCATCGACAATGGAAAGCACAAATTGACCATGTTTTTTTTAACACAATCCATAGTTTTACCATGTTTAAAAATGGTTACAGCAGTTGTAATAAATAAAAACACTGTCATTAATTTTCATTAGAGATCATTGTTGTGTGTACATAGCCTGGTTGTGATCAAATGATTATTTTGAGCATAAAAAACTGGAAAACAAATCTTTAGCAGTTTTACAACTTACCCTTGATTCAGTGGTGAATTATCCACCCACTTCATGGTGCCCTCAGTCTCTGTGTCGGACAAACCGATCCACACATCCTCCTTTACTAATGACGATATGACCCCCTGTGTGAAACAAAAGCAACAATGTGTGTGATTTCTCTCATTCAGTAACAAACACTCAATAATCAAACTCACCTGCTTCACTTCACTCTTAATCATGACAAGATCAGCTCCACGATGCTGGCAGAACTGCCTGCTCTCAGACCAGCTCTTCGCCTCAGTGAAAAACCAACCTGAACAACACACATATTTTTCATACACTTTTCAAAACTGTATGCAAATGATAAAATATCTAATAGAATCAGATTATCACTGACCTTGTTTAGAACGAGCCTTCTTCAGTTCATTACTCAATGACGTGGCGCTGGTCTCCAGCTGCAGTTTCTTCTGATTCAGAGAGTTGAAGTTGTTCTGTAACTGGCTCGTCTGAGCATTGAGATCATTGACTCTGGTCTCCAGCTGGTGTTTCTCCAGACTCAGAGAGTTGTATTTGTCCTCCAGCTGGTGTTTGTCAGTCTCCAGATCAGTGTTGCTGTGCTGTAAGCTGCTGATGGTGTGATTGAGCTCTTCAACTGTGTTCTTGTAAGTCTTTAACAGGTCTCTCTCTGCTGTGATGCTGATGTGCTGCAGTGTGATGAAGAGCAGCAGAAGAGCACAAATGAGCCCCACAATCACCAACACCAGCAACACACATCTGCGTCTTCCTGAAAACACACACAGATATCAGTGAAAAACACTTAGAAATTCACTTTCAGTCTTTGATGATTTTCTTTCTTAGTTTTGTAGCTAAAGCTTTTATATACGCTAGCAATGTTTCTATATGGAAATTCAAACAAGAGCGTGAAGACAACGCAAATACAACACTAATTATACGATAATACATTTAACATTAGTGTAGTTCTAAATGTCTCATTTCCTCATCTGCGACACTGTTTCTGTTCAGAGATCATTTCTGCTTACCTTGTTCTCGATCTTTTCCTTCATCCTGGTTGTGATTCTGTGTTTGGGGTCCAGTCGAGTCCTGAATATCTCTGCACTGAACATTTTCATAAATGTCCTCTGAATCCATCATTGTCTTGTATGTCGTGGTCTTGAATCACAGATGCCGTCAATGTAGTTGTGGTCTTGAATGGCAGATGCTTTTCTTAAATTCTGCTAACTCTAACAAGGAAGTTTCATTTCACACTCGCCAACCAACAACACTGACACAAACCCTTCTGCAGACTCATGTGAGGCTTATGTTTGTGTACTGTACAATTAATTTATTATCAGCTTCAAAAGCCAACAAGAAAAATATTTGACACTTAAACAGGCCCTGTTTAGGGTTATTTGAAAACTTCATTAAGTGTGCAGCAGCAGGCCTGGAAATAAACTCTGTGTTCAAGAGCTAGTACAGCATGAATGAGGAAGTCATCATAGTGTGAAGTTTCTCATGGTATTTTCATAGAACTAAAACCACTTCTATTAAGTTTAAACTAACTACACTTACAGTAAGTTGAGATATCTGATCTAAAACATTGCTGCATCATGTATGTCTGAATAAAATGCACATTTTCCATGTTGATCATTCAGAGAATTAAAGGCTGGAGGAGCTTGAACTCGAGCACCCTCATAGTTAAATTTCTCTGGCCCAGCTTTGGCCCACACAATCTAGTTTTGCTTGGCCCACATGCCGCAGTGAATTACGGTACATGACTGGACCAAGTTTGGCTTCCAGGCAAGGGCCAAACATAAACCATATCTGGGTCAAGTCTCAGCCAAGTAATAACCCATAACTGGGCCAGATATGTTAATGTGTCACGATTGCAATGAAATTGATAAACCATGAAGCATTGTGCTTTAGGCACTCTATGGCGTGCTTTTTCTCAAAGCGACCTGATTGGTAGAATTTTTTTCTTTACTCAAAAATAATTTTAATGTTTTTTAAATGTGAGTCAAGGCAGGCCAAACTTACGTGGCCCACATATCAACTTTTAACATCTGGGCCAAATACTACATTTTACATCTGGCCCAAATCTTGTGTGCCGCCTTAAAGACGGTGTCACCTCTGCCAAACCCAGGCCATGTTTGGCCCACATGCTGTATGCCAGTGCCGGATGAATGCCTGCTGTGCCAGCTTTATGCCAAATCTGGGCCATATATGTGTGAATAAAATGCATATTTTCCATGTTGATCATTCAGAGAATTAAAGTCTGGAGGAGCTGAAGCAGTTTTCATTTCCTGATGCAGCTCTGCTTCATATTCAGCTTTCTGCCTCTTCCTTCAAAAAGAGGTCCAGTTGTGTTATTAAAATATGTGCTTGGACATTTCATACAAGTCCTCTAAATATTCATTCATTCATTTTCTTGTCGGCTTTGTCCCTTGCGGGGTCGCCACAGCGGAATGAACCGCCAACTTATCCAGCACGATTTTACGCAGCGGATGCCCTTCCAGCCGCAACCCATCCCTGGGAACTTCCACACACACATTCACACTCATACACTATGGACAATTTAGCTTACCCAATTCACCTGTACTGCATGTCTTTGGACTGTGGGGGAAACCGGAGCACCCGGAGGAAACCCACACGAACCCAGGGAGAACATGCAAACTCCACACAGAAACGCCAACTGACCCAGCCCAGCCGAGGTTCGAACCTGCGACCCAGCGACGTTCTTGCTGTGAGGCAACAGCACTACCTACTGCGCCACTGGGTTGCCCGTCCTCTAAATAATTGATTTTTTTTTCTAATAATTTAAGCATTGATAAATTAAAGCATATGCTTATAGAAAACCTGGAAAAGACATGGATTTTTGACATGGCACTTTCCAGGCCTGGAAAAGTTTTGGAAAAACAGAAAAATCCACAAGGTTTTGGAAAAGTCATGGAAATTACATTTACATTTAGTCATTTAGCAGACATTTTTGTCCAAAGCGACTTAAGCTGGGGCCACACTAAAGCTTGTGCTTGCAAAATTCTGTCATACGGCGCTGTGAAAAGCTGCGGGGTTAAACAAGATGATTAGACATTAATAAAACTGAGCGAATGCTTCATATTTTAAATTTCTTATTTTAAATTGTCTTCTATTGGTCTCACACAATCACCTGATGTGATTTTGCAGGTAAGAATTCACCAAGCTTGAACTTTCGAATGCAGTGAAATGTGAAACACGTGCTTGCGTTTCTGGTCTGCCGCATTCGCATGCTTATGAATGGAAGTCTATGGAGCGAAAAGTGCAGTGTGATCGCAGCTTTACAATAGAAGTAGTTTTACTTACTTTTACTAGTTTAACAAACTATTAAGATAATCTAAAATTATTACACTAATATCTGTGTAATGAGACGATGTCTGGGCACTACAAGTCCCAGCAGGCTTAGCGACACATACAAAAGTATTATTGTTTACGTGCACTTTATTTCCTGGTTGCGGCGTAAATTAACAACAGGTTCCAGCGCTATATAAGTGAGTCACAAAGTTTGTTTGCCCTTTTGCTTCTGGGTTTTGCATTCTGGTCGCGGCACATAAAGACAGAGTCGGCAAATCGGGTGAGGGGTAGCTGATAAGCAAACAGGATTAATACTGCCTGATGTTCATTGTGAACTCATTTAACGAGTGCTGTTACTGGAACACTGCCTACTGATTGTTGCCTGAGTGTCAGAATGGAAAATTATAAATCTTAGAGGGATGCACGGTTGCCGTATACTTTAGACCTACAATAATATTTTTGTTATTGAATCTTTTATTTTTGACATTTGTTGTATGTCAATTCGGGTTGGGTATTATGTTAGTTGTTTTTACTTCTTTTCTTTTCTCAGCCAAAAACATGCTCTCACATTATTTGTGCTGTGTAATTATTATCTATTTTACATAGATATAAAAATAAATTGAAACTATTGCGTGTTTTATGATATGCTGTAATAGGTTTACACGTTTCTTATGATTTACCACGTATATGTAGACATTACATGAAACATTAGGTCATGAAATTGACTTGGAAGTCCTGGAAAAGTCATAGAAGTTTTGTAGTAAACATGTTTGTGAACCCTGATTAAACCAGGAAGTGACTATATGACACGGCATTCAGACTCAAGGCAGACTTCCGCTCTTCACCCTCCTCAGACGGCTGTTTTTAACTGCCCACTGTAGCACTAAGATCATGATAAATTAATTTCTATACAATACAAATGGTAATTCTAAAAAAATGTCTGATACACTGCTGCTGATTCTTCACAAACTACATTTAATAGCAATCCGAGGGATGAACAGATCTATTAAGCTTTATATATGGAGTTTCTGTAAGTGTATTTATAGTCTGTTTTTACCCATTCTCTGATAAACAGTCCATTGGGGCTTTTGTCATCTGTGACTATGGTTATCTGCTGGCCTTATGAATATTAAACAAGTTGCATGTCTACAGTTAAGTAGATTAATTTGATGAAAATATACAGGATCTGACAGTTTAAGCCGTCTATGAACAGCTATGTTTGCAAATCACACGATTTGATCAGAAAGATTGATATATTTTTAATGTTTGTAAATAAGAGTTTACTACATGTATGGTTTCTCATATTAAAGTGAACACACACATTATGACGGAAACAAGTGCACTTGATTTTGAATTTCTCTTCCTCTCTGTTTTCTTCAGTCAGCTAAAGCTGCTCTCTACTGCATCCTGCTGGCTAGAGGAAAACTCTCATAGACATCCATCAAGTGCAACAAATCTAATCTTTATTATGATGATGATAAGCAGTTAAACTCAGAAGCATCTCACATACTCAATATCAGAATAAGATAACAGAGTAGAAAACAGAAAAATAAATCAGGCATTAAGAAAAACGATGTTGGGTTATTACAGCAGAGGATATAATGATAGCTCAGTATATATCTGATAAACCTGATGTGGCATATTACAGGAAAATATAAAACAATAAAAATGATTCAATGAAAGCAGGTTATGTCAAATTAGCAAACTTTAAATGGGTCAACAATCTTGGCCAGTAAAATTAGAGATGGGACAACTCCTTTTCTCACAAACCCCTTTTCTATTGTCTGAGCATAGCAGATCATTCCAGTTGTTCAGTTGTTCAGACGCTGTAGCCTTCAGTTCAATACAGTCTTCATTTCTTGCATTACCATCCAGCTCAATTTTCTGCCAAAACCTGAATAACATATATCAGATTTACATATCAGTGAAACTACAGTGGCGTAAAGTAACTAATTACAAATACTCAAATTACTGTAATTGAGTAGTTTTTCCTCAGGAATTGTAATTTACTGAGTAGTTTTAAAAATGTGTACTTTTACTTTTTCTTTAGTACATTTTTTAGTGCAGTATATGTACTTTTACTCCACTACTTTCCTTCAACCTGCAGTAACTATTTTTCTTGTCTATGGGGATTAGAAAAATCAGTCCTTTGATTCCTGTCCAATTAAATCACACATAAAGTAGAAGGTAAATCGCATCATAATGAACAACCTCAAGACGTGTGCACTTTAATATTGCAGCAAACTGTTTGGAAGTATTAAAAGTGTCCATAAAGATGTCCAAAATCTTTACGCACATTGACCCAGAGACTGCTTATAAGAGAAAATTATGGATGTTTACTGTATGATGACTGAAATGGCCTTAAACGCCCAGCAGGCACAGGATGTCAACATGACGTCTGATTGACGTTGAACTCTAACGTCATGGGGACTTTGCATTTTGTTTGGAAATGAAAATCGGGTTGACGTCAGAACTTAACGTCAGGCCGACATCATTGTCTAACGTCCAACCTAAAAACAACCAAATATCAACGTCTAATGATGTTACAGCTTGATGTTGTGTGGACGTTACCACTATGACATCTATCAGACGTTGGATTTTGGTTGTCGTACCTGATGAATAAATGTCAGTATTTGACGTCATATATGACGCTGGTTTAAGATGTTGGCTCGACGCTGGATTTTGGTCACTTTCTAACAACCTAAAATCAACCAAATATCAACGTCATTTGACGTCACTATTGGACATCAAAATAACATTGTTCTTAGACGCTGACTTGACAATTAATTTTGGTCACCTGACATTACAACCTAACTCTAACCTAATATTAATGTCTCATGATGTTGTGTGACTGCTGGTCAATAACTAAATGCACTACAGAATGTTACGTTTACACACACATGCACAAACTACATGTAAACATATCAGCTTTAGACAGCATAATACTCATTACTCTTGAATACTTTTAAAAGCTCTACTTTTTACTTATACTTTGAGTAATCTTTACAGCAGATACTTTTACTCTACTTGCACTACATTTTTAGGCAAGCGATGGTACTTTTTTACTTGAGTCTGATTTTTCAGTACTCTTTCCACCACTGGTGAAAATACAGTGTAAAAACAACATCAACAACTCAACTGCGCAAACATGTTTAATGATGATATAATGAGTGATGATTTAGTCTCAAATGAAGTTTTTCACAGACCGCTCATTAAAAGGCTTCAGTGCTAAAGTTCTAGTATAGCTGTTCTTTACCTGCAGGTTGCAAAGACAAAATAGGGGGGTCGTGGGGAAATTTGTATTTTGAAATTATTCATTTTCTTTTCAGCTTATCCCTTTATTTATCTGGGGTCACCACAGCGGATTGAACTGCCAACTTATCCAGCATATGTATACATAGCGGATGCCTTTCCAGCTGCAACCCATCACTGGAAAACATCCATACACACTCATTCACACGCATACACTAAGGACAATTTAGCTTACCCAATTCACCTGTACCACATGTTTTTGGACTTGTGGGGGAAACCGGAGCACCTGGAGAAAACCCACGCTAACACGGAGAGAACATGCAAACTTAGAACACACAGAAATGCCAACTGACCCAGCCAGGGCTTGAACCAGGGACCTTCTTGCTGTGAGGTGATTGTGCTACCCACTGTGTGTTTCCCAAAAATGCACTGTGATACATGTTATGGGCATGCTAAACCAACAGGTGGCGATAATGACACTTTTATACTGAGTTTACATCAAACAGGGAATTTACTATATATTGCAAGTAATTTGCATTCTAGTCAATGCAATAATGTGTACAGAGGTGGATTACCATCCCATGGTTAGAAAAAAAAAGCAGAATATGTGATTCATTTGCTGTGAATGGGCAGAATTCATTCATGTCTTCTATGTTTGGACTGAACCCAGTCGTGTTGGCCAATCAGAGCATAGATATTTACATATTTAGATGTCGCCTACGCTGTTGTTGTCTATTGGAAGGAATGCGTCAATAGAGCTGCCATTATAGTACAGGGTAGCGCTCCTTTGAAATGAATGTGGGACCAAGGTGCAGTGGAGGACTGGCCATCCAGAGCTAGAGATATATACACATATATACATATATCTATGATCAGGAGTTTTCCCGGTGGTCAGTATACTAATATGTTTTTAAATTACGAAGATTATAATTTTACATCACTTTCTACATCGATGAATAAGTGACCGCACGGGCATTGCTGACAAAGAGTGTATGTTTGTGTGCATGAAAATGTATTATCCTCCCTTCCTGTTAAATTTGATGTAATCCATGTCCATCTAACACCCCCTCTCCTGCTTTCACTCCTAATCAGTGGTGGAAAGAGTACTGAAAAATCATACTCAAGTAAAAGTACCATTACTTGCCTAAAAATGTAGTGCAAGTAGAGTAAAAAGATCTGCTGAAATTTTAATTTTAATACTCAAGAGTAGTGAGTATTATGCTGTCACAAGCTGAAATGTTTACATGTAATTTGTGCATCTGTGTGTAAACGTAACATTCTGTAGTGCATTTAGTTATTGCCCAGAAGCCACACAACATCATGAGACATTAATATTAGGTTAGATTTTGGTTGTGATGACAGGTGACCAAAATTAATTGTCAAGCCAGCATCTAAGGACAATGTTATTTTGATGTCCAATAATGACGTCAAATGACGTTGATATTTGGTTGATTTTAGGTTGGACATTGGACATTGACGTTGGCCTGACGTTGAGTTCTGCCGTCAACCCGATGTTTAAGGCCATTTCGGTCATCATACAGTAAACATCCGTCATCTTCTTATCAGTGACATGCATCTAAACAGTCTCTGAGTCAATGCGCGTAAAGATTTTGAACATCTTCATGGACACTTTCAATACTTCCAAACAGTTTGCTGAAATTATAAAGTGCACACGTCTTGAGCATGTTCATTATGATGCAATTTACCTTCTACGGTATGTGCGATTTGATTGGACAGGAATGTTAGGACTGATTTTTCTAATCCCCATAGACAAGAAAAATAAAGTAGTGACTGCAGGTTGAAAGAAAGTAGTGGAGTAAAAGTACTGATACTGCACTAAAAATGTACTCAAGGAAAAGTAAAAGAACACATTTTTAAAACTACTTGGTAAATTAGAATTCCTGAGAAAAACTACTTAATTACAGTAATTTGAGTATTTGTAATTAGTTACTGTACACCACTGCTCCTAATGCTAACAGAGGGAGTGATTCACGGGAATGAATCTCTGTTATGAACGACTCGTGTGAATCATCGACATTCATGTGTCTCAATATGCATATTCACATTTCTGATCTAAATGGTATATAACATTTGTAATGTTCAATAATTCAGGGTGGACAGTATGCACATTGAGGCACAGGCACTGTTATGTTATCAGGCAACCTTCTAAGTTACTTCAAAAACTAATGTTCATAAATTTAACCGACAATAATACAAGTTTCTGGCACTGCAGCATCTTGTTGTCATGTTTCATTTACATCGTTTGCTGATTTTATTCAACAAAACTAGCATAAGCCTAGAATTTAGTGTGAGTTGGTGCTACTTTCCTTATGATCAGTGCACTGTATTATCATCAATTATGTTACTTGTTTAGTACAAAAGTTCATAACATACAAAATCATAAAAACCAAAATCTTACCAAATGTTCTGCCTTTGTGCTTGGTTTTCTTTGTTTGCTCGTTACTACACCCCTACACAGCGCTAAAGTCCAGCATCTTCACATTGGCTTTAGTCTTGACTAGTGCGGTTGAATGACATTTGTCCTGGGAGCACTGTACAAATGTGGCGGCGCTATTGACGCATGCTCAGTGTCCGTATGCAACATCTAGTGTATATATCTATGCAATTAGAGAGGAGAAAACAACGTGCATGCTGACATCATAAGGCAAACGGCCGATTCACACAGGGCATCAGCGTCAACGCTTGATAGAGGGGATGCATGAAGTTGGGGCTGACGCGATCATCATAGCAGCGTCAGCCAATGAAATGAGTCAGCTATCGGCTACTGTCTGAGCTGATACATAAAGCAATCTGATTGGCTGACGCTTCTGTTGGTGCTTAAAAAGTTGAGAAAGTCCCAACTTCTGCAGCAAGCAACGCCGCAAAAGCAGCGCCAATGGACGCACAATTCAGTTCGGCAATGCTTGACGTCACCCATTCAAAGTGAATGGGAAGCACTGACACTGACACCCCGTGTGAATGGGTGGTAAAACTCGGGTATGTCGAGGAGGGCGTGGTCAGACAGCCCACAAAGGTAGAGAGTAGATTGGGAGACCCGCGGCTGGAAAAGTAGGTCAATCAAGTAATTATTAACACATGCTTTCTCTTAGTGATTGGGCCGGAAAAGACGCTTCAAAAGAGAGAGAGACGAGCGGAGAGAGATGCTACTGAGTGCTCTACCTAAGAAATATTTCAAATAAAGTCTTTTGAGTTACCTGTACCTGACCCTGCCTTCTTTTTCCAAACCCCAAACAAAGCCCGGGAAGAAAAATGCAGGGTCGACATGGGCATTAAAAAGCATTGCATGTAACTCAGATTGCAACTGCACCAAGTTACTTGATCGAGTAAACACACAATGGGCCCTATCATACACCCGGCGCAATAAGACGCAAGACCTGCTTTCCCCCGACGTGTTGCTATTTTCAGATCAGAGCAACCTTAATTTTCTCATTTTCCGCCACGTTGTTTAAATAGTAAATCCATTTGCGCCACTTTGTGGATTCAAGTGTGTGCTGGTCTAGAATGGAGGTGTGTTAAGGCACATTGTTGGTGCGTTGCTATTTTGTGGATCTAAAATAGACTGTTCAATAGGCTAGCTGAAGCAGGTCTAAAGTCCAGCGCAGATCGGGTTAGTTGTGCGCCTCGCTTACACATTGCTTAAAACACGCAGGATGTAGAGCAAAACACAAATATCTTTTCAAATGAAAAAGAATTAAAAGATTAAAATATTACAATAATTATTATTTTCTACATGAATATAAAAACCACGGCCTCCATGCCTTCATCTCGGGGGGGCTTTTGTCAGTTTATTCGTGACAATTTGCTTTTGTATAATGTTATTATTATCATTAGTAGTATTTATCATATGCATATTTATATTTGTTTTATTAAAAACAAGCTTAGATTTGTCCACTTGTCATGTTTTGGACCATACGGGGCATAGCATGTGTATTTGGATAAAACACACTTCATTATTATTGTTCATTTATTCGTTTGCTGGAAATTAGAACTGAATTTAGAAATAGTTTTGAAACAAATCTTTGCGCTTAACAAACAAAATTAATTATGTAGGCTAATGGATGTCTGTGCGAACAACACGTTTTCTTATCCACGAAAGAGAGAAAGTGAAAGAGAAAGTGAAAGTAAAGACCGAATGGAGGAGGTTCATTCTTCATCCTCTCTCTGCAGATGGCCTGTTTGACTGTTTTCTCGCTAGTGAAGCGTTCAGTTTTTCCACTTACAAAGTCCACCATGTAAATAGAAAATGTGCCATGGCATTGCATTGATAAGAGAATAAACACAACCCTGTTAGACCATGCGCCACGGCGCAGAGCGGAATTTTCGTGTCCTTAAAATAGCAAAAGTGGATTCGGACACGCCCTTAATGCTTTTGCGCCCTGCGCTTCATACTTTGTGCCTAGATCGTTAAAATAGAGCCAAATGACTAGAATAGTTAAAACATGCAGTGTTTCTGACTTACCCTTGATTCAGTGTTGAATTATCCACCCACTTCATGGTGCCCTCAGTCTCGATGTCAGACAAACCGATCCACACTCTCTCCTTCGCAAATGAAGATATGAACCTCTGTGTGTGAATAAAAGCAGAATAAGTGTGATTTCTATTATTCAATAACAAACACTCAATAATCACACTCACCTGCTTCACTTCAGTGTTAATAATGACCAGATCAGCGCCACGATCCCTGCAGAACTGCCTGCTGTCAGACCAGTTCATCGCCTCAGTGGACATGAAAAACACACCTTAACAACATACAGTTTCATAAAGTTTTATCAATTGTTTACAAATATAAAGAAACTACTACAATCAGATTTGCACTGACCTGGTTTAGAATAAGCTTTCATCAGTTCAGCAGTCACGCTGTTGATCTTGTTCTTTAACAGGTCTCTCTCTGCTGTGATGCTGATGTGCTGCAGTGTGATGAAGAGCAGCAGAAGAGCACAAATGAGCCCCACAATCACCAACACCAACAACACACATCTGCGTCTTCCTGACAAACACACACAGATATCAATGAAAAAAACATTGTTTTAAATCAACCTGTTTTTGGTAATTGTCTTCACACAATAGACACAGTAGATTATTATAATTGAATAACACAAACATCCCTATATGGTTGCAATATTGATATACAGTAAAGATCCAAGAACATGCAGAGAAAAGCATATTAGTTCCTAGCAGTTGAGTTGCTGATGTTGTTTTACACTGTAGTTTTACCAGTGGTGGAAAGAGTAAAAGTACCATTACTTGCCTAAAAATGTAGTACAAGTAGAGTAAAAGTATCTGCTGTAAATATTACTCAAAGTATGAGTAAAAAGCAGACCTTTTAAATGTATTTAATAGTAGTGAGTATTACGCTGTAAAAAGCTGATGCATTTACATGTAATTTGTGGATGTGTGTAAACGTAACATTCTGTAGTGCATTTAGTTATTGCCCAGCAGGCACACAATATCATTAGACGTTGATATTTGGTTGTTTTTAGGTTGGACGTTGGACACTGACATCGACTGACGTTGAGTTCTGACGTCAACCTGATTTTCATTTCCAAACAAAATGCAACGTCCCCACGATGTTGGGGTTCAACGTCAGTCAGCGTCATGTTGACGTCCTGCGCCTGCTGGGCGTTTAAGGCCATTTCAGTCTTCATACAGTAAACATCCATAATTTTCTCATCAGTGACCTGCATCTAAACGCGTAAAGATTTTGGACATCTTCTTGGACACTTTTATTGCTTCCAAACAGTTTGCTGCAATTATAAAGTGCACACGTCTTGAGGTAGTTCATAATGATGTAATTTACTTTCTATGTGTGATTTGATTGGACACGAATCTCAGGACTGACCCCATAGACAAGAAAAAATAAAGTAGTAACTGCAGGTTGAAGGAAAGTAAAAGTACAGATACTGCACTAAAAATGTACTTTAGTTTAGTTTACTTTTAAAAAGTAAAAGTACACAAATTCAAAACTACTTAGTAAATTACAATTTCTGAGAAAAACTACTCATTTACAGTAATTTGAGTATTTGTAATTAGTTACTTTACACCACTGGTTCCTAGCAAAATATTTAAAACTATTTCTGACATTTCTCTTTGTCTCATCTGCGACACCGTTTTTGCTTTAGAGTTCATTTCTACTCACTGTGTTTTTGATATTTTCCTTTATCCTGGTTGTGATTCTGTGCTTGAGGTCCAGTCGAGTCCTCAGCATTTTGATAAATGTCCTCTGAATCCATAGTTTTCTTGTATGTCGGACAGTGCGTCTTCACAAAATGAATGACAGGTGCTTTTCTAAATGTGAACCAACTCTAAACAGGAAATTTAATTTTACACTGATCTATTGACGAGTCCAACAGGAAAACCCTCTGCAGATGGGCATGGCTTGAGTTTTTTACGGCTCATTTAATTTATAATCAGCTTCAAAAGCCAGTAAGAGGACTGTAGAACACTCAAATGAGCTCAAACATGCATAAACAGGCCGAACTGAACCTTTACATTGATGAAGAAGGAAAACAGCAGTGGTGTAGTGTAGTCTGACTGAGGAAGTGGACATAATGAGATGCCATCAACAACATTTTCAGTTTTTCAATTTGATCTATAATTTAAGTCAATAAATCTGAACTGAAATGCTGCATCCATGTCTGAATAAAATACATGTTTCCATGTTGATCATTCAGAAAATTAAAGTCTGAAGGAGCTTGAACTCGAGCAGTGTTCACTTCCTGATGCAGCTCTAAATACAAGTCCTCTAAATACATTTTGGTCACTTACGCAGTGCTAAATTAAAGCAGGAAGTGACTATTTGACACAAGCCTTCAGGCTGAATATAATCTAGTTTTAACAGTCCTCAGACTGCTGTTTTTAACTGCACCACCAAATGATATCGTCATTTACAAGAAAACGGTCATTAGAAACAAAAGCCTGATACACTGCTGTTGTACAAGACCTTTTCTTAAAGGGCCACAAAACCCCCTTGTCTCAGCAGGGTGTTTTCACACCTCTAGTTTGGAAAAAGTCAGGAAAGTGGGCGTGTCCAGCTCGATTTAGGTGGGACAGTGACTGTGTTAACATGGACATCAGAAATCGAATTACCTACCAATTTATTATTTAGTTGACTTGAACTGCAGCTTGGCACTTTCACTTTTTATTCAGGAACATTTCCTGCATGTCGCCCGTGACAAACGAGATATTGAAAGCGAGGAACTGCTGGAGAGTGGAGCTTTAATGGTATGTTTGATACCGCACGGCGAATGGGAAAAAAAAATCCTCCGCATTTCTTAGAAACTTAGATGCACTCGGTAGGTAGCGTCAGAAAGCCGTGTGTGTCTAGACTATCCTGTCACAAAATGCAGCGAAAATCCTGCACGACAGGAATAGTTTGATTGCTGTGTTTACATGTTTACACTTGGAAAGCAGCATTTACAGCGGATCTTTCAGTCTATAATATTGTACTGTAATATTGCAGTGATATTAACATACTGTAAACTTACTAACTAAATCATTTTGACTATGGTATGTCTTTAAAAACTGAAAGAGCACTGCTGACGACACAAAGTAACTTTGCCCTCTGGGTTAAACAAAGGGTACTGATCACACACACGTCACACACTTACCAAATCTGTAGCGACAGGACAATCACACTGGAGCTGTGTCTTTTTTTAAAAGGAGACGAGCGGCAAATCCGGATTTCATCATTTCCAGATGCGAAAAGCTCTCTGGTAAAAAATGTTCCGTACAAATGCATTTCCGTCTCGTGCACTGTAATCCACATGTGAGTCCAGCAGCACTCTCATAGCAGGGAAATGAAAACAAAACCTTCGTTGCAGCACATTAATAAACGCAGCACACAAATAAATGCAACACTGACGACCCATGTCTCCAAAATTCTTGTTCTTTCACTTGTTTTGGCAACACAACGTGGCGTCTCTCTGTCGTCTGAACACTGTAACAGGTAAACAGTCTTCGTGGCTATCATGCATATTAATGAAGTTGCATGTTATACACAATAGAGCGCGCTGATTGGTTTGAACAAAGTCTTTCTCATGAATTAATGCTGCACCCTCAGAGACGTCACAATGTTCTCGCAGGTACAGACAGCCACTCTCCACGCTGGATTTACACGCAAGTATCTCATGGCCGTGACGCAGCTTCAAAAATTTTTTTCAAACCGGAAGAACGAATTTGCTCAAAATAACGCAAAACAACCAATTTTCACTTTTTAGTGCAATATATGTGTCCTCATAGTGTTTATAGCAGTGTGGGACACAGATATGACTGTCAACAGCTCAAAAAATGTGTTTTGGTGTTTTGTGACCCTTTAAAGAGCCCCTATTATGGGTTTTTGAGAATGACCTTCCATGTAGTGTGTAACACAGCTCTAAGTGAAGTGAAATATCCAGCTATGGCTTAAATCTGAAAGAGCGCCGTGTTTAAAACTATTGATTCATTTATAAAAGAGCCGACTTATAGTACTTGAAATGAATCGTCTTGATAACGAGTCTTTAGCCGTTTTGACGTGACGTCGATACGAAACTTAAGCCCCGCCCAATTGTTGCACATGCAAACCCAGGAAAATTGAAGCCTGCGGCCCCGCCCACAAACACTGGAGCAGATCGGTTGAATCAAGCCATGAAGACGCTGTGCTCAGCTGGATATTATTAGAAGTGTAAGGGGAAAGTCAGTGTTATTTTCTCTACCCAAAGATGAAACAGTGAAGAGTCAGTGGTTGAGGTTTATTTTTGCAAAAATACCTCAGCATTATCGACCCAGCCTTGTGCTGTGTTCCCTGGAATCTACACACTTACAACGGGGCATTCGTCGGCTGTTTGTTAAAGGAAAGATCAGAAAAGACTATTGATGTATGGGACTTTGTCAAAGCTTGACAGGAACTTTACAGTACACAGTTCATGGAGCAGTTACATCCTCCATTTAACCAGTGTAAGTAAGTGCAATTAAAATAGTTGCCTCCTTGTTTTCTCTAGCTCACAAATGATGTATTTAATTGTGTTTTGTTACTTGTAACCACTTGTACTGTATCTGGTTAACTCTTTATATTCTCATATCGCGTCTAATGCCACATTGAAAACGCGACGCGTGCTGCTCGCGTTCCACTGCCATTTGTCGTTGCTATGGCCACCATCACCTGTTCCTACACACATGCGGCGGTCAAGTGTTGGCAGGTATGCTCACACATACACTCTGCACTCTGACTACTTCAATAATGTTGATAAGCCGTGATGGCCATTTCACTCTGTCTCACGCTGAACGCTGTCGACCAATTGCAACAGACTGTCATCGGTCCAATCAGCGCAGATTAGCTTCACGCTAAGGAGGGGTTTGGGAACCAATGAATCCCTGAATGATTCATATGGGAGTCGCTGGGATATTTAGGTAAAAATAAATGTATATTATAACACAATGACAGTGTTTTTTGACCTTGCATGCATATCCGCCTGTTGTTACAGACCCCCCAAACCAAAGTATGACCCTTTTTTGTGTATAATAAGGGCTCTTTAAACTTCAACACTGTTTAATTCTCTTAGATTTACCACTAATCAAACTACGAACAGATTAACCTCACCTAATGAGATGAGTGTCCACAATGCCCATACTTGGTATAATTTTGGAGACCGCCACTCAAGAGATCATCCTCCATGTTCAGTATTTATTTTGAATGTACTTGAACGCTGCAGGTATTGGTAAGTTCAACATGGTGCTGTAAAATCGATCTGCTGCAACTAATTCTATTTAGTCCTTAATCCAGCTCATGGATTCAATGGGAAATGACCCCATATGCAATCCCACTTGATTGTGAGTTTCCCCTTTAAGAACCCATATTCATATTTGTGCACATCACACAATTCTAAACATTGTTGTCTATGAGAATATGCACACCAGCACCGCCATTCAGCAACCAGTACACGCACTAGTTTCTGCAAATTATGGAAGGCTGGCAACACATCCCATCCCCCACTCCCCGGCATCTTTTGTACTGAACAATTACATTTTCTATTTAATTTAACTTAATTTCTCTAGCGCTTTTACAATGTAGATTGTGTCAAAGCAACTAAATATAGAAGATTATAGTACGTTGAAACTGTGTCAGTCCAGTCTTCAGAGTTTATTTCAGTTCAGTGTGGGTTAATTTTCACTGCTGAAAGTCCACTCCAAACACTGAAGAGCAAATTCATCGATGCGCAACTCCACAAGTCCCAAACTCAGCAAGCCAGTGGCGACAGCGACAAGGAACAAACTTCACCAATTGACAAAAGTGAAGAAGAAAAAATACCTTGAGAGAAACCAGGCTCAGTTGGGCCGACCATTTCTCCTCTGGCCAAATTTCTTGTGCAGAGCTGCAGTCTAGGCGCCAGAGGCTGGAGAATGCTGGACGTCCATCATGTAGAAGATGCAGGTGTGAGTAGGTCACCGGCTGGTGTTCAGGCTGGCCCACGGGATCAATGCGGAGACTCGTCTGTCCTTGGGGTCTTTCAGGAATCATTCATATGTGCTTCACTCCTTCATGACTGCCACAGCATCTGCTCAGGATATGGCCTGCTCCAGGATAATGGAGACCACGGGATAATAACAGACTAACATAAGCGTAGATGCCGTTCAAATTATAATGTCTTTTGGGAAGTGTTGCTGGCTCCGGTTGCCCTAAATAATGCAGACTAACAATCCTTTAAAGGATTTGGATTTCAAAAGCATTCCGGCCAATATTGCATACAGCCCCAAAATGCCAAAAATGGCCTCTATCAGCATCTGTTTGCGTTGCTTATGGCCCATTTCCACTGAGTGGTATGGTATGGTACTGTTCGGTATGCTTTTACGGCCGTTTCCACTGTCAAAGGGTATCCAAAAGCAAACCGTACCCTACCACTTTTTGGTCACCCTTGGCAAAGGGTACCTAGCATGAAAAAAGGGGTGGTGGTTGTGTTGATGTTGCGGATAACTGTACGTTCACACTGAAAGTAGGGAGAGCGTCAAAGGTCGCTCTCGCCGCCGGAGCTGAAGGCAGAGACAGCGTCGTCGCTAGGGCGGCCAGAGCGACAAAATTCGCTACATTGATCTTGTATTTAAAGGAGCCGTGGCAGCATATCAGCAAATCAGTTACACTCCCACATAAAACATGTTTTCTAGCATGAAGATGTTGCACACTTCTTATCAAATTCATTTACTTACGGAAGATCTAGTTGCATGTGGTGTGACTTTGCTCGACTTAATTATCCAATGTGTCCATATGTCTGAAATATTCTGAAGCAGCAATACTGTTTTGTATTGTCGCATGAAATTCCCGCTTTTTTAAAGAAAAAATATGTAACATGGATGCACATGAGTAACTCGCCGGTACTTTTTTAATGTATGTTACTGTAAGAAAAGCATTGCAAACACAGTTCACAGTGACTGTGTTCTCTGACTCCTCTCAAGCGGTGGACTTCTACATTCTGATTGCTTACCGCCGAACCGCGTCACAGCTCATTACCATAAAGTTGACTTGATTTCAACTCTCCTCGACACCCACACCGGCGAAGACGCGCCGCGCTGCTTATTGCCGCCGGCTCCCATTGAAAATGAATGACTTCCGGCTACTTTGATGCCGCTTTCGGTGTGAAAGTACAGTAAAAGTCAGCACGTTAGGTTGGGCGGCGGGGCGTGTTTGCCGCCCTCACAATTATGCCGCCCTAGGCGGCCGCCTAGGTCGCCTCTATGAACGCGCCGGCCCTGCGCATGATAATTGAAGCGCTCTGATATCCGATCCTTATAGAAAGACACAAACGCGAGAGTCAAGCGGGAAAAAACTAAGGAGAAGCTGGAAAAAAACAGCAGCAAATGATGCTTCTGCAACCTAAATCATGAACAAATGGCCATGTTTAACTATTGTCATCAGCTTTGGGATTATTATGAACTGGGAATGACAGAATTACTCTCTAGCAGAGGCTACATGTGCTGCTGAAGATTACAGACACAGATGAGAGGTTTGATCTGACTGTGGGCTATTTTTCGTGTTGTTTTTGAACCCAAATAAGGCTAAATGTATGCTGTGTGTAGTTTTTCTGTAATTGATAACATATCAGAGACTGTAAGGGTCTGTATGTGTTCACATATGTTGCATTTATTTCATATAATTGCAGACGTTACAGTAGGCTATTTCGTCATTGAGCTGCAGTTATAATCAAATCATGTTCATAGAAAAGTTAGTAATAAACATTTATACACAAGTATTTATGTGTATAAAGCATCTTGTTTTGTGAGAAGTGCTTCTCATATGATTTGTGAACGCCCTGTACAGCTTTACTTTGACATTTCCTCGAGTAAAAAATGACATTGACTGAAACTCTGTTGTACACTACGCCCTTCAAAAGGGTATCCTTTAGGCAGTAGAAATGCAAGCTTGATAAAGGTGACCCGTACCGTACCGTACCGTACCGTACCTCTCAGTGGAAACGAGCCATAGAAACAGTAGAAACATAGAAAACATCAAGATGGCTGACACGCTGCGCCTGATGTGTGACCCGCTTGGTTTAGCTAATACTGCCCAAGTGGGAAACTAACGTCTCTTGAAAGTGTCTATGTATGTATTAATGTATTTTTGCAGGGAAACGAGCTCAGTGTTCACACTCAATTGCATGTTGAGTTGTATTACTTAGTTTGTTGTTGCATGTATTTGTAATACTGTAGATGTAATGGGCAACACAGTGGTGCAGTGGTTAGCACTGTTGCCTCACAGCAAGAAGGTTGCTGGTTCGAGCTCCAGCTGGGTCAGTTGGCATTTCTGTGTGGAGTTTGCATGTTCTCAAGTTGGTGTGGGTTTCCTCCGGGTGCTCCGGTTTCCCCCACAGTTCAAACACATGCGCTATAGGTGAGTTGAAAAATTAAAATTGGCCGTAGTGTATGTGTTAATGCAAGTGTGTATGGGTGTTTCCCAGTGCTAGGTTGCGGCTGAGCTGCGTAAATCATATGCTGGATAAGTTGGCGGTTCATTCCGCTGTGGTGACCCCTGATTAATAAAGTGACTAATCTGAAAAAAGTAAATGAATGAATGTAGTTTCATGTCATAATGCAATGAAGCAGAAATGCATGAATGAAATATAAAAAAACAAAAACAAAAATACTTTGTGCTGTTTAATGTTCAGTCCTGTTATTACTGTATGTGGCCACTAGGTGTCACAAGGGGTGTGTGTAGGGGAGAAACAGGGAAGTAAATAAAGTGAAGAAGTGTGGAGCTAAGCACAGTTTCGGCTGCATTTCATTTACTAAACTATACAAAACACCACATTTTTGGTGACGAGGATGGCAGCACTCTGTTTACCTACACCTCCCATGTTTTTAACATGCCTGGGCCAGCCCCCAGTTCCGATTCATATGTGGTATAAGATGTTTAAAAATTATCTGATTGCAATCGATGCTTTGGGAGATTGGTGGCCAGAAGAGAGGAAGCGTGCTGTCTTACTACAGTGCTTGGGAGCCGAGGGGTTAAGAGTTTTCTATACATTACCTAATATACCCTAGTGAAAAATAAATATGCTTAGTATACTTGGATCCGGACTAATTGTTAGTATATTTTAAGTGTATTAATGATTAGTTTACTTAAAGTGTGACATTTTGGACATATTAATTTTGTGCTAAGTATATTTTAGTTGTAATAAAATTGCACTTAAGTACAACTTTAAGTGTATTTAGTGTATTTTTGTGTGCTAAATTGGAACAACTTTAAGTATATTTAGTACACTTTAAATAAGCATAGTATGTAAACTAATTTCATGCTTGCTTAGTGGCATTAAAGTGTACTTTTTCTGTATTACAAGTATATTAGAAATTTATTCCGAGTGCATTTAAAATACACACGCAATATACCATAAATATATTAGTTTTCTTAATAAATATATGTTAAATGCAATTTCAATAAAAGTCAAATACACACAATAAACAATTCAAACTGTTTTTATTAAAACCGCAGAATGGTTTAAATGTTTTACAGAATCATTCAAAAATATATTTTTATTCTATTAAAAATATTACAAAATACTGCAGAAAATGTCCTTCAGTACAAAACATTACAATTTAAGAACAGATCTTTTAAAATGCCATGATAATCCAGAAAGTCCATGACTGTGCAAAGTCTGCACATGTACTGTACAAAATGTACTGTGCTTCAACAAACAAGTGCATAACAAACATCAAATCTCAAATATGTTTCACCAAATCCTTATAGTGGAGCCTTTGATTAAAGCCCAATCCCAATTCTACACCTCAGCCCCCCTCGGTTAATGCGTTCAAATGAAGAGGTCGGGTGTCCCAATTATCTTTATTAGCTTGGTGATGTAGTGGGTAAAGGGAAGGGCCACATAACCCTTCAAATGAAGATTTTTCAAGACCAGATAACCCAATGACTGGGTCTGTCAGAAATGTCTGCTGGGAGTGAAATAGCTTTTTACTGCACATCTGGTATAATATTACTGTTGTTTTTCAGTTTATTCATACAGAAGATTAGTGTCAACACTCACACAGTGCTTTACACTCAACTTTTATATAATTTATTTATAAATGGGGGTAGGCAAAGGGAAAGTAGTAAAAATAGAATTGAGATCGGCCTGAACCTCATCAATTTTGGATTTCCGTGATATTTGGGAATGATTTTCCAAAAATAGTTTACATAGATGAAGAAAAAAGCCATAATATTTAAAATTGTGTAACATTCCAACATGTCAGGCAGGGATGAGAGTAGTGGTAAAATGATGGTGTAGTTATAATTAAAAGTTTAATCAAAACTGATTTAGTTCAGTTTAATACAACTGTCACTGTTGAAGGAAGATCCACTAAAGAGCCACTCCGCTAGCTCTGACCAAGCAAGCCAGAGCGTGGACAGAACCAAAACTCCACCGGCTGATGAAATTAATGAACAAACGTTAAAGAAACCAGGCTCAGCCAGGGATCAATTCTCCTCTGGCCAAACATAAAGGGTAGAGCTGTGGTCTAAAAGACTCTGGAAGGCTTGAGAACGATGAGTGTCCGTCATGGAGAAAGTGCAGGTTTGAGTCGGTCAACGGCAGGTGTCCAGAATAGCCCATGGAATCAATGCAGAGACTCGTCTGTCACTGCTGTTTTTCAGGAATCAGTCTTACGCTCTCCACTCTTCCATGATCACCACAGCATCTGCTCTGGATACATTAGACATTGACACCACACAGTATGTCAGTAATAGCATACGCCACATTTATAGCATTTACTACAGTCTCTGTGAAAAGAGAAAAATTATCTTTTTTAAATAAAAAAGTAAAATTAAAGACCACAATTACTGTATAATAATGTAGAACAATTTAACTGTATTATTTTAGCATTAATACTATTTTTATTCAGTACTCCCTGACATGTAGGTAGATAAATTAAATACAAAATAAATAATTTAACAAAATTAATTTAAAGGTGATGATGTACAGAATATATGAGCTTGCTGACCTTACCTGTGAGAGTCCAACTTGTCCTTTGAGGATTCAATGGCAGATTTCTCTGCGAGTGTGCATCTTGCCGGAGATTCTTGGGTAAAAGAGAAACTCATTATTTTTTACCCCTTTTATACATTTTGGGACAGTAACATCAGAATCAGCCAGAGAAATCAGGAACAAATGAGAAATAAGCTAAATTATTATAAAATGTTTTACACAACATAAAAAGCAATCACTATGCAACTAAAGCTCAATAAGTGGTCAAGATTACACAAAAAGGCAGCAAAAATAAACTGTTTAAAAGTATTTTTGTACAGTTTTTCTTAAATTCATCTCTAGTGAAATAAAGAAATAAATACAGGTCTGTAACGAAGTGTGAATAAAACAAATATCAGATATTTGTACACGTCTGTATTTACAAATACACAATAATTAAAAAAAGATAAAGAATTGTCAGATTGGATTGAATGAATATTTAGATTATTTGAACTAATTAATTGGGTAATTCACCTTAAAATTATCATTTTGTTATTTACTCACCCTCACATTACAAACAAACCTGTATATAGAGTAACAAATAAAGAGTTGTTATAACATTAACATTACTTGACGATAGTAAGAGAACTCATTCAGTTGGTTGGGAACATGAATGTTATACAATTAAATTAAACACGATAAAAACATTAAAAAAAAAGTGATTGAGGTGAATACCACACATTCACAAACGTGTTTTGCATTTCACTTCATCTGTGCTGTCCGGTACAAATTCCCCATTTTTTGATGTATTTGCAATGACTTGTATCTATCACACTCACCTGAATACTTAAGTTCACATTTGGTATCAATTCAGCATAAGAGCTCCATCCTTTTAAAGACAGCGTCCTCTCTGGTCTCCAGCACAGACACACAAATTGAGTCTGCAACACACACTGTATTAGAGATGGCTGCTTGTGCTTCTATACATTTCTTGTTTAACCCCCAAAACAAACCATCAGGTACAAAATTAAATGTAGACTTTACCTTAAGTTCCAGAATGGAAAAGGCATCTTCAGCATACTTCAAATTCAGACCATATCCAGATGTGAAATCCAGATGAGGTCCCATGACCACTTGACCCTCCAATGAATAAGACTGTTTGTTTGATGTTGTATTGCTGGGAAAAGAGAGACTGAGTTTGTGAATAATTAAATTTGTTTGTAAAAATAAATTTGACATTCCATACACTGCCTATTAAAATGCCCAGTAAAATTGCCAATAAACACAAAAACTATAGTTTAAAAAAATCTTTAGTAATATTAGTAATAAAAACTAATATTTACTGAGCACTGAGTAGCCAAATAGCCTAGCTGTGGTTGTTTTTAACACCATATTTTTTTAAATGTAGGAACTATTAGAGGAAGAAAAAGAGTTTGTACATGAAAATGCTCATAACAAATCTGTGAACAACTTGATATTTAAAAATCTAATAAAAATGAGGAAGACATCAACATTACCTTGAACAATCAAGCGAGGGGTGTTTGGTAGCATCACACTTTTTCAACATCCATGGCTGTGGCGCAAGGCTGTAAAAACAGATAAATATAATAAGAGTAGAATAAGACTCAACATTTGACTCTGTATGAGTTAAAATGTGTGCACAAATCATTCCTTGTCCCCATCAATTTCACTTTGAATAGGCAATATACATTTGTTGGTTTAGATGGTGATCATGACTTTGGGTTATATTTGTGTTCAGGATATACACTCACCATGCACTATAGCAATCACGTACACCTAAACACCACAAAAAATAAAATGTACAGTGACTCTATACAATAAGTTCACATTAGTAAATGTTAGTAATGCATTAAAATTACCACTAAGAAATAGACAATGACATTGACAAATGTTAGCTTAAAAATACAACTGAATGGGGAATATGCACACAGACTTTTAATTTTCAGTCAGCCAGCCCAAGTGCATCACTGCCAATATGAAAATCTGAATAATCTTAAAAGACTCTCTAAATGTTTAAATGCTAAATAATTATTTACTGTATATTAACTATTATGTTACAAAACAAACACAACTGACCACTGTTATGTGGTTAATTTACTTTGCATTTGCCATAATCTATCTATTTTATTGGCTGATAATGATGGTCATAATGACTACATTAAGGCCAGCTTACCTGAACTTTATTCTGCATGGTCACTTCAATGTTGTGCTGAAATTAAGAATGCAGTTAACATTAATTTAATTAAAGTTAAGAGAAATTACCATTCTTTTTTTCATATTGACCTTAACTTATCCCTCATGGTCACGTGAAGTACTTTCACTTCAATATTGTGCTGAAATAGAAAGAGCAGTTAACAGTTAAAGTTAACAGAAAATCACCTTCCTTTTTTCAGGAACTAACGTTATACTAAAACAAATTCACGAGCACTAACTTACAAGCACCATCTGTAAATGTCTTCTTTAAAAATGGCGATTAACCCGTCTGTTAACAAACAACATGGCATAAGAACCTAACGTTACAACTAAAGCTAACTTACTTGGTTTATTCTGTTAAAAGACGTGCACTGTACAAAAATAAACACAAACAATCATCTTTCAACACTTACCGTGGATGAATTTGTTGACGGAGACATCGACGGTTATGGTTCAAATGAGGCGTTGCCTGTGGTGACGGACGGTGCTTGTTTCCGGTCTAGTCGAATCGGCTCGGTTCTATGAATCGGCTCTCTTAAGTGAATAGTAAAGATTCGAATCCGCCTGAAAATGATTCCTTTTTGTATAATAATGTGATACAACAATATGATTTATTAATCATTACTATTTCATTACTATTACTGCTCGGCCACACGCATTGTTACACTGATTCTATTTTGATAAGTATGAGCTTGTGAACACGTGTGATAATTCCCGAACAAGCAGTTCAATCTGATTCAATGTCACGCGAGTGCTGAACCGAATCAGTGCAAAAGTGATATTGTTTTTTTGGTTTGTTTATAAAGATTTTGTGTCATTTAGCGCAGATTTCTAACCTCTAGGTGTGTTTAACAGTCTTTGGTTTCATGAATCAATTATTTTTGTTACAGTTTATCACGTTTTGGCTAAGCACAAAATTATGTTTATTAAAAATGTCATATTTACATGATAATCTTATAGATTTAAATAAAGGTGCACCCAAAAATGAACATTTAACATTCATGTTTCAAACCTGGATGATTTGTTTATTTAAAGTTATTTTTGAAGATGTTGGTAGCCAAATTTTTTTGGGGCTGCAATAACATTCGGGTAAAATGTTATATATATATATATATATATATATATATATATATATATATATATATATATATATATATATATATATATATATATATATATATAGTGCCTGTACTACTGTTTTAATTTTTATGCTAAAATGAAAAGTTTGAATTCCTATAACTAATGTGCAAAACATATAGCCCTTTTTTACAGTAATTTGCTGTAATCATGCTGCCATCCTCAATGTCGCAATAAAATTTTGAATACAACATACTGTGAATTTTTACAGTTCAATCCTGTAAAGGGATACTAATGTAATTTACTGTGAAAAATTACAGTAACGTTGTGAATATCTGGGATTTTTTAACAGTGCATGTTTGCACACTATTGTATTTACAATAATTTGTTTTATTGTCAGCATCAACAGCGTCTCACTTATACATTCATTTTCTTTTCGGCTTAGTCCCTTTATTAATCCGGAGTCGCCACAGCGGAATAAACCGCTAACTTATCTGGCACGTTTTTACGCAGCGGATGCCCTTCCAGCCGCAACCCATCTCTGGGAAACATCCATACACACTCATTCACACTCATACACTATGGACAATTTAGCATACCCAATTCACCTGTACCGCATGTCTTTGGACTGTGGGGGAAACCAGAGCACCCGGAGGAAACCCACACGAACGCAGGGAGAACATGCAAACTCCACACAGAAACACCTACTGACCCAGCCGAGGCTCAAACCAGCGACCTTCTTGCTGTGAGGCGACAGCACTACCTACTGCGCCACTGCGTCGCCTCACTTATACAGTAATGAGTTATTTACAAATGTTTTAAATGGGCTTTCAATGCATTTGACATATTTTATTTCCTTTCTAAAAGTATAATGAACTTAAATGCATGAATGAAAACAAACACTAAAATTACTACAAAATTTAACAAAGTAAACAACTTCTGTTTATTTAATAATGTGCTTTGAACATTCTTACAAAGTTCATTTTCAAAGCATAGTTAAAATAATACTAAAATATATTACCATCAAATGCTAAATAAATACACTTGTAAAAAATAAACTAAGCATTTAATTAAAGTGCATTTTACTGAAATATATTTTTAGAAAATATACTAAATTACAATTATTTTTAAGTGTGTTAAAAGTTATATAAAAAAGTATGGTAATAATACACTTTTAATATATTTAAATTAAATATACTTTTTAGTTAGTATACTTTCAATGTACTATTGGAATTAAAAATATATTTGCAATACAATTTAGTATACTTTTTTTTCACCAGGGTAGGTCAGAATCTTGCTGATGCTTTTAAAGCCCTAGAACAGGGATGGGCAAACTCGGTCCTGGAGGGCCGGTGTCCCTGCAGACTTTAATTTCAACACTAATCAAACACACCTGAACATGCTAATCGGTGTCTTTAAGATTACTACAAAGCTACAGGCAGGTGTGTTTGATTAGGGTTAGAGCAAAACTTTGTAGGACACCGGCCCTCCAGGACCGAGTTTGCCCATCCCTGCCCTAGAAGAACACTTTCAGCCAATTACAAACGTCCTCATGGAACGACACAAATTCAGACAACGTGCACAGCGACCGGATGAATCGGTGAAGGACTATGTTGTTGCTATATGTGAGCTAAGTACATTAGAGCTGTGATTGGGCCATAAAAATTTGGCACGTGCTGATTTCACAGGCAAAACAAACACACAGACGCTAATTTGATACTGCACGGCGAATGGGAGAAAAAAATCCTCCGCATTTCTCTGTAACTTATGTACTCAGTAGGTAGCGTCAGAAAGCTGTGTGTGTATAGACTATCCTTTCATAAAATGCGGCGAAAATCCTGCACGACGGGAATAGTTTGTGTTTACATGTTTACACTCGGAGAGCAGCATTTACAGCGGATCTTTCAGTCTATAATACTGTAATATTGCAGTGATATTAATATACTGTAAACTTAGAAACTAAATAATTTTGACTGAGGTATGTCTTTAAAAACTGAAAGAGCACTGCTGACAATATGAACTAACTTTGCAATCTGGGTTAAACAAAGGGCACTGATCACACACACTTACCAAATCTGTAGACAGACAATCAAACTGAAACTGTGTCTTTTTATTAATAGGAGACGAGCGGCAAATCCGGTTTTCACCATTTCCAGATGCGAAAAGTTCTCGGGTAAAAATGTTCCTTACAAACACATTTCTGTCGCGTGTCACGTGCACAGTAATCCACATGTGATTCCAGCAGCTCTCTCATAGAGGGAAAATGAAAACAAAACCTTCGTTGCAGCACACAAATAAATGCAACACAGACGACCCGTGTCTCCAAATTCTAGTTCTTTCACTTGTTTTGGCAACACAACGTGGCGTCTCTCTGTCGTCTGAACAGTGTAAACAGGTAAACAGTCTCCGGAGCTATCATGCATATTAATGAAGTTTCAAGTCATACACAATAGAGCGCGCTCATTGGTTTGAAGCACGTCTTTCTCATGAATTAATGCCGCACACTCAGAGACGTCACAATGTTCTTGAAAAGACAGACAGCCACTCTCCAGGCTGGATTTACACCTGAGTATCTAATTGCCGTGACGCAGCTTCAAAAATTAGTTTCAAACGAAGAACGAATTTTCTCAAAATAACGCAAAAACAACCAATTTTCACTTTTTTGTGCAATATATGTGTCCTAATAGTGTTTATAGCAGCCTGGGACACATATATGACTGTCAACAGCTCAAAAAACGTGTTTTGATGTTTCGTGACCCTTTAAATAAAAAGTATAGTATACAGATATTCAGCTTGTTTTGACAAAAAGTGAAATGAATGAGGAGGCATGTGGACAAAACACAAAATCTAAATCAAGTCATTTTAGCATGTCAAAGTCATATTTATGCATATAAAAATATTTTCCCAACAACAGAATTGTGGCTAGTGAAAATGCAGAGTGGCTAGTAACATTGGAAAACTACTAGCCACTGTGGCTGGTGATGAAAAAAGTTAACGTCAAGCCCTAAATATCTGTAAACATATTATGGTGTTTTTATACTTTAGAAGAAGCAAAACCTTACATACAGCACCTTTAAGGCCTGAAGTCTATATTCAGACTGAAAGCCTGTATCAAAACAGTCACTTCCTGCTTAACTAAAAATGATGAACAATGCATGTATTGGACTTGTATGAAACATTCAATGAACACATTTTAACTTCATTTCTAATCGAAGCTTAAAAGAAGTGGTTTCACTAAACTGAAGATAATGTGCCTAACCGTACATTATGTCCACTTCCTTAGTCAAGCAACTCTACACCACTGCTGTTTTCCTGCATTATCAATGCAAAGGTCCAGTTCGGCCTTTTTGAGCCCATTTGAGTGTCACAGATTCCTCTTGTTGGCTTTTGAAGCTGATGATATGTTGAATGTACAATATGCAGATATAAGCCTAACATGGGTCTGAAGAGGGATTTTGTTTTGGACTCAGTGTCTTCATTTTTGTGGTTAGAGTAGTGTGAAATGAAACTTCCTTTTTAGGGTTAGAACAATCCTAAAAATTGCACATTTCATTCAAGACCTTAGCATTTGTGAAGACGCACTGTCCGATATACAAGACAATTATGGAGGCTGTTTATGAAAATGTTCAGTGGAGAGATGACGACTCGACTGGACCTCAAGCACAGAATCACAACCAGGATAAAGAAAATGAGCAAAAAAGCAGTAAGTAGTAATGAACTGTAAAGCAGAAATGATATTACAAATGAGGAAAGCAGAAGTGGCACAAAGAGTTTCAAATATTTTCTAAAAACTGCTTTTATGTTAAATGTATTAATACAGAGTTATTGTCAGTGGCGGCTGGTCAATAGAGGGCGCTGGGGCGCCGCCCCCTTCAAGTTAGACCCCTTTAATATGTTAATGTTTATTATCACAAATATTAACTAAATAAATTGATTTAATTCTAACATTCTAACATTTATTGTAGTCATACTAACATTTATTGAAAAAAAAAAAATGTGTGAACAATATTTTTTCATGTGTGCGGGGCGCCGGACTAATGGGTGTCGATGTAGGTACACAAATTTTTGCAATGCACGTGATATGACGATAAGCTCTAATTGGCCTGTTTTAAATTGTCTTTGGGGCGCAGCGCTCTGCGTCCCGAACCCTCCCATTTTTGTTGTTAGAACGAATCATATTTGTTTTTATATGATTGGCCTTATGTGATTGGACCATTCTCACTTAGATCGTTAAGCAGCAGCTCGTCAGTTAACTGTGCCGACCTTTCTTTAATCATAGTGAAAGCAAGTGCAATTTCTCGAGATGAAGGAAAATTCCGTTGTATCTTTGAAATGATATCCGTTCACAAGGCGTTTGGATGAAGAAGAAAAAAGAATCAAGGAGCTTGGACCAGATCGACCTTCCATGGAAATTCACCAGCAGTGAAGTGATCGTGGGCGCGCGTATATTCGGGGCTTTTCAAGCACTTGTTATGACAGACGGAGTTGGCTGGCAGGTTGTGATGCAAGTCATGCCTTTTACTATTTCCGTGTTTGCTGTTTCAAACAGCATGACGCAAGAGAGGCTCAATGCATTGGCCATGCTGTCAATAGAGAAGAGACTGGTGACTGAGATGACTGACGTTAACTAAAAGTTATTAAGAAATTTTCAAGCCAGAAAAAAAGGAGAGCCTTATTTATTTTCAAGTAGTGCTACTGGCCAGTGATTAGGCAACATTTATGTGTGTGTGTGTGTGTGTGTGTGTTTACTGATTATCTTGATTACTTCATTACTGATAATAAACCCAAATTGAATTAAAATGAACTGATTTGTGATGCATTTATTGTATGCTTTAGTCATATTTTTGTTTTTTGATACATCACCTGAAAAATGGCTTTTACACTTTTACTTTACCAACAGTTGGATTTTTTTCTGGTGTTTGCGCCCCCCTCCCCCCACATTTTTTAACACCAGCCGCCACTGGTTATTGTTTTACTAGCTTTTATATTAGCTTGCATTTTTACATTCTTGTTTAGCTTTTCAACAGTAAAGCAACATTGCTACCATATATAAAAAGATAGGCTACAGACCCTAAGAAGGAATACCAGATTTGACACTGAATTTAAGGGCCCTATCATACACCCGGTGCAGTAAGGCGCAAGACGTGTTTCCACGACGTGTTGCTATTTTCAGACCAACGCAACCTTTTTTTCCCGTTTTCCTCCACGTTGTTTAAATAGCAAATCCATTTGCGCCACTTTGTGGACTCATGGGTGTTTCGGTCAAGAAAAGACGTGTGTTAAGGCGCATTGTTGGTGCATTGCTATTTTGAGGAACTAAAATTGACTGCGCAATAGACCAGCTGAGAGCAGGTTTAAAGTCCAGCGCAGAGTGCTTTAGTTGTGCGCCTCGCTTAAACATTGCTTAAAACACTTAATCATTGCCTTTACGCCTTTTTCATCTTGGGGGCTTTTTGAGTTTATTCATGACAACTTGCTTTTGTATAATGTTATTATTAGCAGTATTATTTATTATATGCATGTTTTTATTTGTTTTATTAAAAACAAGCTTAGATTTGCCCACCTGTCAGGTTTTAGACCATATGGGGCATGGCATGTGTATTTGGATATAACTCAGTTTTTTGACCACACTTCGTTATTATTGTTCATTTATTCGTTTGCTGGAAATTAGAACAGAATTTAGAAATAGTTTTGAAACAAATATTTGCGCTTAACAAACTAAATTAATTATGCAGGCTAATGGATGTCCAAGCGTAGCCTACAACACCATTTCCTAATCCACAAAAGAAAGAAAGTGAAAGTAAAGAGGCTGAATGGAGGAGGCTCGTTCTTTATCCCCGCGCTACAGATGCTCTGTTTAACTGTTTTCTCGCTGGTAAAGTGTTCAGTTTTTACACTTACAAAGTCCGGCATGTAAATAGCAAATGTGCCATGGCGCAACGCAACAGACTCTTAAAGGGAATGGGAGATGAGAGTCTAATTGGTTTATTCTCAAAACACACCTATAACTCATTAAGAGAATAAGCTCAACCCTGTTAGACCATGCGCTGCGGCGCAGAGCGTATTTATCCGTCCTTAAAATAGTGTAAAAGTCCATCTATTAGCCCAATGACGAAACTAACAGCATGGTCGAAGGTTAAATGCATGTAAGCCTTTTCCAGTGCTTCTGAAAAGAATTCTGTTATTTATTAGAGTTTATTTATACTCATTTTCTAGCTCCGAACTTTATCTGACTCCATTTTTAAGTGATCGTAATATTTAGACTGTATTTCTAATTTTAGGAACGGATCACAATAATCATTTATGACTTAATTTAGAGTTTTGATCTATCTGTTCCCATACTCTTCAATTTATACGTTCATTAGTGGCCAATCGCCGCACAGAGTTTCATGCCCCGGGAATGCATCAGAGCTCACGATCAGAATGCCGGCACTCTGAAATTAGTCAGAGGATACGGGATGAATTAATATTTAATTAGGCTGGTTGTACAATACTAACACATGCCAAAAGAAACATCTCACTTAATTCAAGATCCGCACTTGCTAGTTCCAGTGGTTAAGGAATTAAAAGATCTCTATAATATCGCGTGCCATACTGCGTGTAATCTATAGGTCTAATAACTTCCAAAATTATGCCGATCATAAAGGTAGCGAAAATGACTTCACATAATCTACTGGATATAAAAGATTTCAGGAGAATTCAGAATGAGTCAAAACTTAACATTTTATTCGTCAGGTAAAATTGTATAATGCCAATTATATAATCAAACAATCATCAAGCCAATTCAGAGATGATATCTGTAACAATATAACATCCATTAACTCAAATATAGATTACAGAATTAAAGAATGCATACCTGAACAGAGAAATACATTGCAACACAAATGCGTGCCTGCAATGGGGGTCTTGACTGCAAGAGTTCCCCCGAGCAGTTTCACACCTGATCCTTATATAGCCAACTGAGAACAAACAGTCATAAATTCAAGACAATAGAAGCGTCACAGAGACTCTTGCCTGGTTACTTTGAGATGTTAATCATCTCTAGAGAGGGGGGAAACATCTGGCAAAGATTATATCAAAGTCAAAAACCAAATCAACATATAAAAATGAAATATCATCGTGAAATTAAGACCACTTTACCAATCACACAGAGACATTTAAAATGATATCAAACATGAATACAGTGCTATAACATACATCATATTAAAACCTTGAGCATTTTATGTGGACTGTGAATTATGGAGAAAGGTAGCTTAAAGGTCAAGAAGGGGGGCTTGAGGTGAAATGAGAGCTTGAGGTGAAATGAGAGGGGGGTCTTTCTCGCATTACCCCCTGGAAAGACGGAGTCCTGTTGGCAGTCCACACCTATGTTTGGATGGTCAATAGTAATTAAAATAGAACAGTGGGAAATCTGTAATCCTTATCTTTTTAGACCCGAGAGATTGTTTTTATTGCATCTCATGAAATTCCATATCAGCTCTCAGGATCTGCCATAGTGAAGAGGTTAAAAGCCATCTTACAATAGCAAAAGTGGATTTGGATACACCCTTAATGTTTTTGCGCCGAGATCGTTAAAATGGAGCCCAAAGTGTTTTTTATTAATACCTGTGTGTGTTTGTCAGGAAGACGCAGATGTGTGGTGTTGGTGATCATGGGGCTCATTTGTGCTCTTCTGCTGCTCTTCATCACACTGCAGCACATCAGCATCACAGCAGAGAGAGACCTGTTAAAGACTTACAAGAACACAGTTGAAGAGCTCAATCTCACCATCAGCAGCTTACAGCACAACAACACTGATCTGGAGACTGACAAACAGCAGCTGGAGGACAAATACAACTCTCTGAATCAGAAGATACTGGAGTTAGAAAACAAAATCACATCACTGAGTGATGAAATGACGAAGCCTCCTTCTAAATATGGTCAGTGCTAATCTAAAATAATATCTACTTTATAATTTGCATACAGTTTTGAAAAGGATATGAATGTGTGTTGTTTAGGTTTGATCATGACCACTGAGGCGATGAGCTGGTTTGAGAGCAGGCAGTACTGCATAAATCATGGAGCTCATCTGGTCGTTATTAAGAGTGAAGTGAAGCAGGTGAGTTTGTTTATTGACTGTTTGTTATTGAGTGAGAGGAATCACACTTATTCTGCTTTTATTCACACACAGAAGTTCATAACTTCATTCATCAAGGAGAACACATGGATTGGTTTGTCAGACATCGACATTGAAGGCACCATGAAGTGGGTGGATAATTCAACACTGAATCAAGGGTAAGTCATTAAACACTCAGAAACAGCACTTATTTTCTATTGTAGTCATTGTTCATTTACTAGATTATAATTTTTTGGTATATTGGTAAATCTAAGTCTAAACTAATTGATAAATTTAAGACGAGAATTTAAGAAAAAATTTATTCGAATTTACGGACTTAAATCATTAAGATCTGTTTGGTATAGCTCAATCAATCAATGAGGAAGACTGCTCACATCGTTTATGTGTTTGAAAATATCTAATAGTAGCAAGTCTGTTATCTCTCTTTCACATTTTCTCATGATATTAACATTAAAAACCTTTAGTGTTGTTGCACATTAGTTGCCCTGATGTGGTCCACATATAAATTTTACAAATACTACATTTTACATCAGGCCCATGTCTTGTTTGCCACCTTAAAGATGGCACCACCTCTGCCAAACGCAGGCCATGTTTGGCCCACATGCTGTATTCTAGTGCTGGATGAATGCCAGCTTTATGCCAAATCTGGGCTAGAATTCCTCGCTAACTGGGAGGATTTTTATTTTTCCCAGTTTATTTATGAATTGCATTATGGGAGCTTGATCCTTCTTCCAACAACTTTTAATTTTGATAATTTTATAAAAGTGACTTATGAACATCTGTAATAGTTTACAGTGCTATATTGTCTGGGTTGGTGTTGCAAATTACACTACAAACACCTTGTAATAAACTGCAGCACATTTTCTGTCATTTCACACACTTATTTCTGTAGATATTATTTCTTATACATGACATTATTTCAAACTAGTAAAATGTCAGTAAAAGTCACTTTGTTAAACTGTAGAGTTGAATTTTCAACATCAAAAGTCGACAGAACAGAGATCAACATCCCATAATTCAATTCACAACCGCAAATAAACACTTGTGAATCACAATATACAGATATTTTTTTACAGTTACTCAATTAGTGGGATGGTTGGGCTTGGAAGGAGGATGTGATGTAGTCGAGTCATGGCTGAATAAGGCTAAGGAAAAGACACTAACTTTCGTCAACCATGAGTCTGGCACTATTTGTACACCAGCTATAAAAACAGCCTCACAGAGATGTATAGTTTGATGCTAAAGGGAGATTTTTTTTCAAAGCCATATCACTTTTGTAGTAAAGTAAACTCAAAGTAAACTTCAGAGCTAGTGCACAACACAAATTCTAACCACTTCTCTGAGCTTGTACAGTCAACTGAGGACTTTTATTCTCTGGAAAGACCACACACTTTACAACACAAATTCTAACCACTTCTCTGAGCTCATCTGAGGACTTTTATTCTCTGGAAAGACCACACACTTTGCAACACATATTCTAACCACTTCTCTGAGCTCATACAGTCAACTGAGGACTTTTATTCTCTGGAAAGACCACACACTTTACTATGACACGGCAACTGCATCTGTTCATCTCTTGACAGAAAACTTTGAAAAGTTCTGTGGCTGTTGCACTTTTTTCCTGTTGACTATGTGAATGGCCTCATCCATCACTTGTTTCATATCAGCTGCCAATTACTTAAGGAGTCCACTGTTTCTACCTGTCATTGACCACTGAATGAATCAAATATTTTGAATGCTGCTCACTGGTTACATATTCAGGAAAAGGGCGACAGAAAAGAAACGTGTCCATCACCAACGAATCTGCTGTTGTCACAAAGTCAATAGACTGGATCCAATTGCAAATAAAAGTTTATTGACTAGTCAACAAGACAGCAGATAGCCAGAAGCCAGGCGATGGCAGCAAACGAATCTCACAAATATCAGCAGGGCGAAACCTGAGGAAACAGGATAAAACACATGAACGGACTGAATGCTAAAGGCTGGCAAACGAAGTCCTTAAATAGCCAGTCTAAACAGGTTGCAGCTCTAATTGTAATGAGTCAGCTGACTGTCCGCATGCTGTCAGGGTAAAAAGGTAAACAAACACACCCACTCAATGAACACAACAACAGAATGAGAGGGGGAGCTTACCTGGCGATTGTAATCATCAATAAGAGAGTGATCCAGTATGTCTCTCGCAGGCACCCAACTTCTCTCCTCCGGACCATAACCTTCCCAGTCCACCAAGTACTGGAATCCACGCCCCCTCCTTCTCGAGTCCAGAATGCGTTTGACCGAATAGACGGTCTCCCCATCTACAGTACGAAACGCGGCGGGGGGGAACCGGGGTAGGCGGGTTAATGGCCGTATGAAAAACGGGCTTTAATTTAGAAACATGAAAAACGGGATGTACTCTCCTGTACGTCGAAGGAAGTTTAAGGCGGACTGCCACTGGACTAATGATAAATTTAGGAGCGAGCTTATTACATACGGTGCGGAGTGGAATGTTTTTGGATGAAAGCCACACTTTTTGACCGACAACGTAACCGGAAGGCTTAGACCGGTGGTGATCAGCTTTAGCCTTGGTGCGAATATCCACTTGGAGAAGGGTCAATCTGGCCCGTCTCCAAGTGCGTTGGCACCTCTGGACAAAGGCGTGAGCAGAGGGAAACGCGACTTCAGATTCCAGATTGGGAAAAACAGGTGGCTGGTACCCTACACTACACTCAAACGAAGATAGGCCCGTAGCAGATACTGGCAACGAGTTATGTGCGTAGTCAACCCAAGAGAGTTGCTGACTCCAGGAGGAAGGATTCTAAGAGACAAAACATCGTAATGTACGCTCCAAATCCTGATTGACTCTCTCCGTTTGACCATTACTCTGAGGATGGAAACCAGAAGAAAGACTAAGGCCCAATCCCAATTCTATTTTTGTACCCCTACCCCTTCCCCTTCCCCTTACAACCCCTAAGAATTGGGACAGCACTTCAACACCTGCACACGTCATCATATGTTATCGCGATCTCTTGCTTCACATGAGATCAGACGATCACGACTGCTGTAGTTATTCCAGTTGTGTTATTTTATTGGTGTTTATCATCAGGAAATCACTGAAGGCATATATTATGTTATCATAACAATCTAATGTGGCAATAAGATCGTAACTATACTGTGCATTTACACAGTGGCCGTAATCATCTATGTAAACACACGAAAACAACATTAACATTATCCCAGACACTGTAAAAAGCTCATTTTCAGCCACTAGACTGCTCTGACAGGGTATTCGAGTGTCATCGAGTGACAGAATGTTGTGGGACTGCTGTACAGGAGTTATGATTATGGATTATAGATCGCGAGATTTAGTGGGGGGTTTTTTCCCGTTTTTTTTATAAAGCATGACGGTAAAACACGAACGCTGTTATTAATATATTAAAACATGTGTTTGTTAGTTGTAAAAATTCGTAATAATGACAAAAAATACTAATTTGTGGATCTCCTTACTACCGGGTGCAGTGAAACTGCCGTTGTGTCAGGTGTATTCTGGAAAATTTCCTTACCCTCCGTTTTGAGTGTGCTCCTGAAAAATCTTCGTTCGAAGGGGTGTATACCCGTTGCCCTTAGCCCTACGCCTTCAAGCTAAAGAGAATTGGGACACCCCTACCCCTTGACGGGAACGCGCAAAACGAGGGGTAGGGGTAAGGGGAAGGGCTAAGGGGTAGAATTGGGATTAGGCCTAACCGTGGCCCCCAACAAATGACATAACTCCCTCCAGAATTTGGAGATAAACTGAGGTTCCCTGTCAAAAACCACATCTTTCGGGAGGCCATGAATGCGAAAGACATGGTCGATGACAGCAACCACTGTCTTTCTGGCTGAGGGTAATTTGGGCAGAACAAGCCAAAACAAAATCGCGTACATCATGAGCCATAAGTGGCCACCAGAATCCTTGTTTGATCAGGGCTACAGTACGATTCACACCTGGGTGACATGCTAATCTGGAAGAGTGACCCCACCGGATGACGTCGGACCGTAAAAACTCTGGCACGAATAACCGACCCGGTGGACATTCGGACGGAGGTGTTACCCCTTCAAGAGCAGTGCGAACTCTCGACTCGATCTCCCAAGAAACAGCAAAGATAACCATTCTGCTGGGAATGATGGGCTCGGGAGTAGGTGTGCACTCTGAATGGTCAAAAATGCGAGAGAGCGCATCAGGCTTCATGTTTTTAGAGCCTGGTCAGTACGAGATCGAAAAATCAAAAAGACCGAAAAATAATGCCCACAGAGCCTGCCTCGAGTTTAATCTTTTAGCAGTCTTAATATATTCCAAATTCTTGTAATCGGTCCAAACTATGAAGGGAACCCCCGATCCCTCTAACCAATGTCGCCACTCCTCCAGTGCCAGCTTGACTGCCAGCAACTCTCTATTGCCAATATCGTAATTACATTCGGCATTAGTGAGATGAGAAAAATACGCGCAGGGATGTACATTTGATGTACATTGTTGTCCGAGGGAGAGTGCTGGGACAGGATAGCACCGACCCCCACCTCTGACGCGTCAACCTCCACCACAAACTGCTGGGATGGATCAGGGGCAACAAAGATGGGAGCTGAAATGAAGCAGCTCTTCAATTTGGAAAATGCTGCTTGAGCAGCGCTAGACCTCTTAAAGGGTGTCTTGGCGGAGGTTAAGGCGGTCAGAGGTGCGGCCAGTTGGCTGAAATTGCGAATGAAACGCCGGTAAAAATTAGCAAAGCCCAGAAACCTTTGCAGGGCCTCGGGGAATCTGGGGTTGGCCAATTTACCACAGCCTGGATCTTCTCTGGATCCATGCACATTCCCTCGACCGACACGATGTGCCCTAGGAAGGGAACAGACTGTGCATGAAACACGCATTTCTCCGCCTTGACATAAAGACCATTCTCTAGCAACCTCTGAAGCACCCGCCTGACGTGCTGTACATGTTCCTGGAGAGAAGAGGAAAATATCAGTATGTCATCCAGGTAGACATAAATAAACTGATCTATCATGTCATTGACGAATGCTTGGAAAACTGCGGGAGCGTTGGACAGCCCGAAGGGAAGGACGCAATATTCAAAATGGCCCCTAGGGGTGTTAAACGCAGTTTTCCACTCATCCCCCGCTCTTATGCGGACCAAATGATATGCGTTGCGGAGATCCAGTTTTGTAAAAAAGGCCGCTCCCTGCAGACACTCGAAAGCCGATGACGTCAACGGCAAAGGACAGGTATTTCTTTGCCGTGATGCCGTTCAACCCTCGAAAGTCAATACAAGGACGAAGTGAACCATCCTTCTTTTTCACAAAAAAGAACCCCGCCTCCGCCAGTGACGAAGAGGGGCGAATGACCTTGGCTGCTAGAGAATCAGAAATATATTTCTCCATAGCCTCCCTCTCTGCAACAAAAAGCGAATAAAGTTTGCCTTTAGGCGGAGCCATACCTGGCAATAACACTATGGCACAGTCATAGGGACGATGAGGAGGTAAAGAAGCAGCTCGAGACTTACTGAACACTCTCTTCAGCTCCGAGTACTCAGGTGGCACGTTACATAAATCCATACTCTCATCCTGCAAAACAGAACGAGAAACATTAGAACAAGCAGACAAAAGACAAGACGAATGACAACACTCACTCCAAGAAATAACAGAGTTATTCTTCCAGTCAATTTACGGATTGTGAAGCATCAACCAGGGATGTCCAAGAACCACAGAAGTAACAGGAGATTCTGTTAAAAAAAACTAATATTTTCAAAATGATTACCCGATGTAAGGAGTCTGATAGAGTCAGTGGAAAAGTAAATAGAAGAAAGGGGTGCACCACTGAGGGCCTGAACAGAAATAGGTTTTGAAAGGAGAATCAAAGGAAGTTTGAGTTTTTTGGCTAATCCGGAGTCAATAAAATTCCCCTCTGCTCCTGAATCAATGAGTGCTTGAGTTCTAAATGTCTGGCGTTTCAAAGGAAAAGAGTGACGTCTTCGACTGGGATTCCCCTGTGAGGGGCGTGGCAAACACCGTGTGACGGTTGCGATGAACCTTGTTATGAAGACGAGCATCGACTGGCACAGCTAGCGCGATCAACTCATCTAATGTTTTAGGAAGTTCAAGTGCAAAAATCTCATCCTTGATGTATTCTGCCAGGCCATAAAAGAACATATCCCATTGAGCCACCGTGTTCCATTGACACTCCGCCGCCAGCGTTCGAAACTTGATGAAATAGTCCGCCACACTCGACTCCTCCTGACGTAGCCCCGCTAGCAACCGAGCCGCTTCTCTGCCAACTGCCGGTCGATCAAAAACCCTCTTCAATTCCGCTGAAAATGCTGTGAACGATGAACAACAAGGGAGTTTATTCTCCCAGATGGCTGTTCCCCAGAGAGCCGCTTTGTCATTAAGCAGCATAATGACAAATGCCACTTTAGAAGCTTCCGTAGGGAATGATGAGGGCTGCAGAGACATATAAAGTGAGTATTTAGCCAGAAATGAATAGCAAAGTTTGGGCTCACCAGAGTAGAAGGCTGGCATGGGCAGTCGTGGCTCTATGGATCCTAGCGCTGATTCGACGCATGACCCAGTGGCTGTGGAGGATTACGTCAAAGGGATGTTTTCAACTTGAAGGAGTCGAACATGAGAGGTGAGATCTGATACTTGCTTGACAATCGTTGTTAGCGTTTGGCTAGTGCTGAGCATGTGTGCATCTGCTTGATCCAAATGAGCATTGTCATTGGTGAGGAATTGTCCGAGACCGGGCATACTTGCTGGATCCATGATGATTCAGTCCGTTCTGTCACAAAGTCAGTAGACTGGATTCAATTGCAAATAAAAGTTTGACTAGTTCATAGAACAAATCAACAAGACAGCAGATAGCCAGAAGCCAGGCGATGGCAGCAAACGAATCTCACAAATATCAGCACTCGACCGCAGGGCGAGACCTGAGGAAAAAGGACAAAACACATGAACGGACTGAATGCTAAAGGCTGGCAAACGAAGTCCTTATATAGCCAGTCTAAACAGGTTGCAGCTGTAGCTGTAATGAGTCAGCTGACTGTAATGAGTCATGCTGTAAGGGTAAAAAGGTAAACAAACACACCCACTCAACGAACACAACAACAGAATGAGAACACCGATCCATGAACCGTGACAGCTGTAAACCAGTAAACTGAGCTTCTTCAGCAATATCAGTGCTCTCGACAAGTTGAAGATGAAGAAATAAACTTGATGTAATTTTTTGTAATCTTTTGCTTTACATCCATTGCCTGTAACTGAGGTTTTACTTTTAATACTGATTCGGGTGTATCTGAATCCCTGTAGACAGTCGGTCAGAACTGTTTACTGTCATCTATTAGGAGAAATACACTCAGGTTCCATGTCTCATTCAAACATTTACTGAAGACAAGTTGTGGTTTTCTGAATCTTACATGAGTAATTATACAAATAACAATTAGAACATCACATAACAACTCTTGTAATTATAAAATATAAATACAAATTGCAGTAACAACACGCCAGGAGAATAAATAATCGGAATGCAAATAATCGGAGCAGCCGTTCCTGGACTGTCCACAAGAGGGCGCCAATAGACGACTAAATATGACTGAGGCACATTTCCAATGACAGAATAAATCAACAAGTATAAGTGGTAAATAACTTGATGAAACAATTACGTTTATCCATGTAAAGTGTTTAAATTACTTGTGTTAAGTATACTGCACATGAACGCAGGCTTAATCATCAACTATCATCAATTACAACTGCAAAATCGGACATTAGGCGCTATTGCGTTATGGCGCTATGACGCATTTCACCCTCGATATGAAATAACAAGGTATTTACATCAGTCAAACCAAATACACTTACTTTCTGTGCATGCACAACTATATACATCAGCAGAGGTATTATTCTGCATGTAAACGTGAGCAGATAAGCAGATAACTTTCACTTTGCAGCGATTTCAGTTCAAGTTCTTTGTCTGCTTGGCACACCTGCTTCACTTCCTTCTTCAAGTCCCGCCCATTAAAGTGATGCTGCAAATGCTTATTGGTCAGCAGCAGAATGTTCCAGAAGCCTTTTGAACATTGCCATTTGGCCAATGCAATTAGTCTGTTTTGGTTTTGTTTTGGTTTTCCAACGAGACATAATGAAGCACAGTGTTTTGGCCATGCAGCTCTTGTATATATCTTTATTTTTTTGAAAAAAAAAAAGTTGGAAAAAGTTTTGACTGCAGTGAGCATTGTTTAGGTGTCAAATGTTAGAGCAATTTGGAGTTTTAAGAGTTTAAGACTCTCCTTCATTAACACATATGGTTGTTGGTCTGAGTGAAGCCCTATTCCAAGTACTGTTATATTTTCTGTTTTTGTGCTTTCGCTTAGTTTCTATATTAAACACTTTTTTTTTTGTCAAAACCAACTAAAATGTTCATCAAAAAAAAAAAAAAATTAGGTCTAACGGCCAATTGGAACTCACATGGGCTTAATCAGTTCCAATCGGCCGCTAAACCTAATTGTTTTTGTCACTGGTAGTGATGGCATGAGGCACACATTATACATTCATTTTTTTCTTCAGCTTAGTCACTGACTTATCAGGGGTCGCCACAGCGGAATGAACCGCCAACTGTTCCAGCATATGTTTTTACGCAGCAGATGCCCTTCCAGCTGCAACCCAGTACTGGGAAACACCCATACACTCTCACATTCACACAAACACACTCATACACTACGGCCAATTTAGTTTGTTCAATTCCCCTATAGCGCATGTGTTTGGACTGTGGTGGAAACCGGAGCACCCGGAGGAACCCCACACCAACAGGGGGAGAACATGCAAACTCCACACAGAAATGCCAACTGACCCAGCGGGGACTCGAACCAGCTACTTCTTGCTGTGAGGCAACAGTGCTAACCACTGAGCCACCGTGCCTCCCACACGTTATACATTCAAAATCAAAGTTTCCCCATGACCTCCCTACAGTACCTCTTTGCAACCCCTGGGTTAAGAACCACTGTACTAGATCTTTAGCATTTAAGCCTTTATTTAATCACTGGTCTGTGAAAAATTCTTAAACTGAGAATAAATCATCATTAATTTTGTGCTCTTGAGCTGCTTGTGTTTACACTGTGGGTTTGACTGATTCACAAATCTGATATATGTTATTCAGGTTTTGGGTGAAAGGTGAGCCGAATAATGCTCGTGGAGATGAAGACTGTGTTGAACTGTGGTCTACAGATTCAATCCTGAACAACTGGAATGATGAGTCATGCTCAAAGGAAAGAAAAGCCATTTGTGAGAAATAGTTCAGCCCATCTTGTTGTTTTACCATTTTCCGAAATTTTCTACATCAAGAGTGAATTCAGATTAATAAATAAACATTTGAGCACTCATTATTGTATCTTTGCTGTAATAAACCCAACATCCTTTCTTTAACAGCCAGATTTATTGCTCTGTTTAGTCTATCTTATTCTGATATTGAGTATGTGAGATGCTTTTGAGTTTAACTGCTTATCATCATCATAATAAAGTTTTGATTTGATGCACTTGATGGATGTCTCTGAGAGTTTTCCTCCAGCCAGCAGGATGCAGTAGAGAGCAGCTTTATCTGACTGAAGGAAACACAGAGGAAGAGAAATTCAAAATGTGTGTTAAAATGGGTCATGTGTGTGTTCACTTTTATATGAGAAATCATATATATATACATATATATATATTTATAAATAGAGAGAGAGAGAGAGAGAGAGAGAGAGAGAGAGAGAGAGAGAGAAATCAGATGTGTAGAGAAACGAATGAGAGACTCAGTTTAGGAAATGCGAAACTCAGTGGCTGTTTCTCAATTCCAAGAATGCAGAGAACTGACTTGCGTTCTTGTGAAGATCGGTCTTGCCAGGTCACCTCGGAAGAACGAACTCGGGAGACCTCGAGAACAGAGAACCCATCCTGTGAGAAATGAAATGCTGCACTCTTCCAGATGGTCACATGACCTTCACGCGATTTTAATGGAAAATGATTTAAACATTACAGCATTCATACAATTTATTGTTTTTCCCCTTTTCAAAATATATACAGTACTATGCATAAAGACTTTATAAATATACGTCACACAATATAAATAAAACAGATTTCAATACAGATTTTCATGGTAATGTTTACTTTCACCGTCTCATTTAGGGAAACTCCTGAGATAAACAAGTTATATCTCTTAACTATAATAGTGAATCTATATAAATTGCTGCCCTTCCCACCTCCAGTCGCAATGATTTGTGGGATTTCTCGAGTGAGTTTGGTGCTTAAGTCTGCATCAATGCGTCCTTGATTATCAAGAGCACATCCAGGAAGTTTCACACATCCTCCGTTCTTGAGTATTGGAACTGAGCTTTGGCAGTTGATGACATTACACGAGAACACGAGGACGCAAGATCGCTGAAGAACACATATTGAGAAACAGCCTCAGTATGTCAGAAGGTAATAGCATATTTATACACTAGATTGAGTTAATAATCACTCTCACACTGAGATTAAAGCCCAATTCCAAATCTATTTTTGTACCCCTTCCCCATCCCCTTGGCCCTTAAAACCGAGTGTGAAGGGGAAGGGCTTCAAAATTTACCACTAAGAAATGGGACAGCACTACAGCACCTGCACACGTCATCAGATGTCATCGCAATCTCTTGCTTTATATGAGATCAAATTATGACGACTGCTGTAGTTATTCCAGTTGTGTTATTTTTTTATATTTATCCTCAGGAAATCACTGAAGGCATATATTATGTTATCATAATGATATAATGTGGCAATTAGATCGTAACTATACTGCGCATTTACACTGTGGCCATATTGTTATGTTCCTTGAATGTCTCTTGTAGATAGCGTGTATTCATTTCCTTTCTCTCTCTCCTTCAATGAGGCTCAATTTTGATCAGGTGCAGTCAACCCTGCAAATTGGCTCCACTGATGGATTCTCTGTCCTGATTGGTCCACCAAAGGATTGGCTTGAGGATATAAAGCCGAAGTCACACTAGAGTTTGAGCTTGCGAAATTCTGTCGCACGGCGCTGCGGAAAGGGGCGGGATGAAACAAGATGATTAGACATTAAAAAAGCAAGCGCTTGCTCCATGTTTTAAATTTCTGTCCAGAGAGGTCATGTTTTGATCCTGGATTGGTCTCACGCAGTCAAGTGATCACCAAGAGTTCACCAAGCTTGAACTTTGCACCGCAGCGAAATGCGAAAGTTGACGCATGACCCTGTGTTTCCGGCCTAACGCATTTGCGTGCGTATGAATGGAAGTCTATGGGAAGTAAAGTCCAGTGTGACCGCAGCTTAAGGCAGAGCTGGGATCTTTGGAGTGTGGAGGCTTGGAGAAAGAATCTATTTTGTTGGCTTTTTATTGGGGTTTTGTTCTTTTTTATGTGGTTAAACTGTTGATATTGTCTGTGAAGACTTTTATTCCTCTGGTGAGAGGATTTGTTTAGCCGTTTCTTTTCTAAGAAGGTCAACCGCCATCAGTGTAACTACAGTACCATTGAAAAAGAAGCCCTCGCCCTCCTGCTCGCTTTGCAACAATTTGAAGTTCATGTTGGTTCAAGTTCACAGCCTGTTGTAGTTTTTACTGATCATAATCCTCTTGTGTTTCTGCACAGAAGTTACAGTTGGTGCATCTGAAAATATTGAAGAAAATTGACCTTAGCTGAAACAATGCAGTCTGAGAAGACATAGATAAATGAGAGAGTTTTGAACTTAACATTGCAGGGGTTTCTGAATTTTGTAAACGGGCACTAGATATGGCAGGACTGCCCAAATTAAGGCCATCCACACATGGAGAATCAGTAGGCGACACAATTTCCACTGGAATGGTTACAGACAGGGGAGTTGTTGAGACAGAGGATTTTTCAGAATCTGAGCGGGACACGCATGACTTCAACATGTTTATGTGACAAACAGAGGATTTCCGATGTCTGTCAGGAGTTTGTACACCATAGTCTGAATCACTGATTTTCTCCTCTATCACATATGGGCCTGCAAACTTTGGCTGCAGTGAGGAACCTGGTAAAGGCAGTAACACAAGCACTTTATCACCAACCTCAAATGATCGCTTTACAGATTTTTGGTCATAAATCTCTTTCGTTTTTGACTGAGATGAAAGTAAGGACTGATGAGCTATTTTCCAGGTAGAATGCAACCTTTCACGGAATGAACTGACATAGTCTAGCACCTGGCTAGGAGACTTAGACGAAGGACCCTCAGCAAGAAGGCGCTCTTGGAGCAATTTCAGGGGACCGTGAACTCTGCAGGAGTGAACCCCAAAGACTCCTGCATAGTGTTGCGAATAGCAAACAACAAAAATGGAACCTGCTCATCCCAATCCTTTTGTTGTCTACACAATAAGTACGAATCATAGTCTTTAAGGTTTGGTGAAACCGTTCAATATCACCCTGAGACTGAGGATGATAAGCAATGGACATAGTGTGAGTAATATTCAATTCTTTCATTGACTTACAGAACAAACAGGAAGTAAAATTGGTTCCCTGGTCAGATTGATTGACTTTTGGCAAACCAAAGGTAGTGCAGAGTTTTATAAGGGCATTCACAACATTGGGAGTCTTAAGAGAGCGTAATGGGACAGCTTCTGGAAATCTGGTTGCGGAGCACATCAGTGACTACGTTTACATCAACACCAATAATTCGATTTTAATGCGATTAAGACAATACTCCGATTAAGAATCTACCATGTAAACAGCGATTTTTGATTAATTTAATCAGATTAAGGTCATAATCGAACTAAAGAGAAATCGAATTACGACATGTGGAGTATGCCGATTTTTGTCACATTATTAAAGTGCAGTACATGCATGTAAACACCTTAATTGAACTATTGCCGTCATGTAGGACTTTAAGCCGCTTTTTGCAACAGGGTTGTCCACACACACACACAAAGACACACACACATGTACGGCTGTTTGACACTCTTTGCACCTACCGAGTCAGTGCAGACCACAGACATCTGCATCGTGAAATGCAGAGTTTTTTTTTTCTTCCATTCAGCATGCGGTATGAACTTCCATTAAAACACTTCCAGCAGTTCATGGTTGCATCCAATATCTCGCATGCATGAAATCTTCGTGAATGAAAGTGAAAGTGCCAAAAAGCAACTCATGTAAACACCTTAGTCTTATTATTCTTTAATTAGATTAAAGCAAATAATTCGATTACTGATGTCCATGTAAACGTAGTCACTGTTAACAAATATGAATGTCCTGACTTAGTCCTAGGTAACGGGCCCACACAATCTATCACAAGCTTTTCAAACGGCTCATCTAACACAGGAACTGGTTTTAGTGGTGCTGGTGACACAACTTGATTTGGTTTCCCAGCAATTTGGTATGAATGGCATGAGCGACAATATTGTGACATAGAGGATTTCATTCCTGGTCAAAAGAAATGTTTTAAAAAACTTGGGTAGGTTTTCTTGACACCCAAGTGTCTGGAAAGTTCATAGTCATGGGCTAGACTTAGAACATATCTACGATAGGGCTGTGGAACAACTATTTGAAATACAGAATTCCACTCCAGTCTTACTTTTTCAGGGCTCCACTTTCGCATAAGCACACCATCACTTAAAAATATGCAATGGCATGTTTAGGCAAATCAGACTTGTCAACCAGAGAGGATTTACATGTTGACAGTGTTTCATCAGCTTGTTGAGCGCTGATTAATTGCTCCCTGCTAAATGGAAAATCAAGGCTAGGCTGAACAATCACATTGGAGAAACAATCATTTTCAATTTCACTTCCGTGGATAAAAATGAATCAGAAAGATTAATCTCATCCGCAAACTTCCGAGCTTGTGCTCAAGTAACAACACAGGACTGGAATACATTTGGAAATTCCTGTGCTAATTCATCCCCACCAGACACACATGGCACATCCATAACCTCAGGTAAAGAATTAACTTTACTTCCAGCTAAATCATGACCCAGAATAAGAGAAATCCCTTTTACTGGCAACTGAGAACGTACAGCAACTTTTACAACACCAGTTACAATATTGGAACGCAAGTAAATGGTGTGTAAAGGAACTCTCACAATTCCTAACTCAATTCCTTGCACCAACACATCAGAGCCAAAACTAGACTGAGAGGAGAAGGTAGTGCATCCGCTAAAATAAATGTCTGCGCTGCTCCCGTATCACGCAAAATACACACAGGTTTAAACTCTGACTCAGAATCATGCAAAGCAACTGCCCCATCACAGATAAATGGTTCAAACGTTGGGTCTATCAAATTTATGGCCTCAGAAGAGGGAACATGAACAAAAGCAACACCTTTAGAGGTGTTTTGAAGTTTCCGTTGATTCTTACGCTGTAATACTGGACAGGGAGCAATCAAATGGCCATTTCCATGGCAATAAAAACATTCCTGAGCTGCTAAAGGACTATCTAGTGGTTGGTCATCTTTTCCTGCAACTGACAGACGTTTAGGATTAGGATAGTGATGTGTCGTTCGCGAACGAGCCGGCTCTAAGAGCTGATTCTTTGTAGCGAACGAGAAGAGCCGACTCCCGTCGGGGAGAGCCGAATCTCTCGCACGCTCCTGTTTCCTTTCGTGAAGCAACTGTGTTTGGAAACGCAACTGTGATCGGTTCTCTTTCAAATAGGCTAGACAAAAAGTGATGAACATGCACCCACAGTCCTGCTGCTTTCAAGAGCTCAAAATTAGTCTTTTTGTAAGCAGCACCAAGGTCAGGGTATATTCTGGCAAACCGTTGCCGATTGCAAAACGTAATTGGGAAACGGTTTGCCGAATATACCCCGACTCACCGACCGGTTGCTTTCACTTTGAACAGATCCTTTCATTATCACACACGGTATGTTTTTCACCTGCTTTCATTTGCTTACGCTTTTATTTGCTTTAATTTTTGTTAATATGGTTTAATTTTATTTTTTATTTTTTTACAATATTGCTTTAATGGGAGATTAACTCTCCATTTACGTATGTGTAGTTAACTGGTGATCCGAAAGACCTTTAGTCAGGATAGATTACTGTGCATAGTTTTAGATATATGACAATAATTATTTTTTTTAACGTCAATTGCTTTTCTTTGTTTTTTAAGAAATGTTTTGTTAAATAAAAATTATAGTATACAGCTATATTTTGCTTGTTTTGACACATTTAAAATCTGTGGCTAAGAAATAATTATTGTTTGGTGTTGTCAGAGATAAATTTGGTAAACCCTTAAAAGTCATGTGAAATAAAAACTAATTGCAATATAACACTATGAAACCATGACCCATTTGCTCATGCTCATTGAGCAAGCTCATACACGACGCACAAAAAGTGAAATTAATGACGAGGCATGTGGACATAACACAACATTTAAATAAAGTATTTTAGCACGTCAAAGTCAAATTTATGCATATAAAATCTATCTTTCCAACAACAAAATTATGGCTAGTGAAAATGCAGAGTGGCTAGTAACGTTGGAAAACAACTAGCCACAGTGCCCGGTGATCAAAAAAGTTAATATCAAGCCCTGGTTGTTCAATTGTTGAATTAAAGTTTTATTAAAATGTTAAATAATAGTAACTGTGTATTTTTTAATGAAAAATAAGGAATTAAAAAGTTGCTTACCCATACATAACATTCACAATTGATAAATTGGGCTAAAATAGAAGGCTCTGAGTGATACTAAATAAAGAGCCATTTGGGAGCCGTAAGAGCCGGCTCTTTTATGGGAGCCGAGCCAAAAGAGCCGAATCTTTGAAAAGAGCCGAATTTCCCATCACTAGATTAGGAGTACGATCTACTGCAGTGGGTGGGAAAGAGCGGGGGGACAAAAAAACAACTTTGTGTGTGAGTACAAACTCGTCTGCAAAAACCGCAGCATCAGCGAGAGAAGAAACTTTCTGTTCATTTAAATAAATCACAATCTTTTCAGAAATGCAATTTTTAAACTCCTCAATCAAGATTAACTCCTTTAATTGTTCAAAAGTTGTGATTTTACTTGCAGCACGCCATTTATCAAACAGATTAGTTTTCTCACGGGCGAATTCAACAAATGTTTGGCTGGGGATTAACTCATACGCACATAATACAGCCGCTTTAACAACGTCACAATCCAAACTTTGTTCTAATGTTAAAGCAGAGCACACTTCCTGTGCTTTTCCTACTAATTTGCACTGCAAAAGCAACATCCAAATATTCCTAGGCCCCTGTAATGTGGTCACAATACGTTCAAAAACAGTGAAGTACGTATCAACTTCACTCTCTCTGAACAATGGAACTAACGAGATTTGCTTACTAATATCAAAATTAGGCGGACTTACCGATGTGGTTTGCGTGGTGGATGGAAGAGGAGATGATGCAGCCACTGGCTCTGGAGTAGCATTCCCATTAGCCTCCAAAGGGGAACGCTGAACTTGGGCAGCTTTTAGTTCGAGCTCTTTCAGTCGAATGTCACGCTTAGTTTCAAGCTCGGACCTGTAGCAGCTGACTTTGATATTGCTGGCGACTGAGTTCCAGCTCTAACTCCTTCAAACGAACTGCCAACAACTTTTCCTCCGTGGAAGACGGGGGAACGGGATCTATGCGTACAGCATCATCAGATTTTGGTTCCATCTCCACAGCTCCCAAACCTTCCTGTAGCTCCAAACTAGGTGCAACACCCGCAAACACACCCGCTTCCGGTAATATATTTTGTTTCAAGAGCAAAACCTCCTTAATCTCACTTTTCAGTGCATTACGAGGAATACTAATGCTAAAGAAATCTGCTATCAACAGATCATCTTTACGACACTTCTCAAATTGTTTATGTGTGGGTGCGATCGTAAATTGACAAGCCCCCAATTTCATGTTACGCCCCGTCTAGGGGTAAGGACGCAACATGAAAGGGAAGACTGCACACACAAGGCTGCTTCAGAAAATATATAGATTTTATTTTTACAATGATTTTCTCAAACAAACTTTGTGTCTTTTTTTCCTCAACTTCAGGAGCTGACCAGGCCAAAACAATAAACAAAACCATCTAAATTCAAATACCCTCTAAATTCTCTATCTTCAGCAAAAGGAAAGAAAATGAAATACACTTTCTTACCTTACTCCCTTGTCCACAAAAACAATCAATAAAAGATGTTACAAAAGAAAATGGCGTCAAGCTCCCTACTTCATTCATTCATTCATTTTCTTGTCGGCTTTGTCCCTTGCGGGGTCGCCACAGCGGAATGAACCGCCAACTTATCCAGCACGATTTTACGCAGCGGATGCCCTTCCAGCCGCAACCCATCTCTGGGAACTTCCACACACACATTCACACTCATACACTATGGACAATTTTAGCTTACCCAATTCACCTGTACTGCATGTCTTTGGACTGTGGGGGAAACCGGAGCACCCGGAGGAAACCCACGCGAACCCAGGGAGAACATGCAAACTCCACACAGAAACGCCAACTGACCCAGCCCAGCCGAGGTTCGAACCTGCGACCCAGCGACGTTCTTGCTGTGAGGCAACAGCACTACCTACTGCGCCACTGGGTTGCCCAGCTCCCTACTTACTATGTACAAATATTTACAATCAGCGAACAAATCCAAAAGGGGCAAAACAGCAGAGTAGTCACTTAACAGGCAGAGGCCAGATTTTTAGTGTCAACAAACCAAGAACTAAAAGCTAAATACTTTCACAGACTTTCCTCTGATACATAGACAAACTCCAATTCAATAAATCTCACTAACAAAACACACAATTTCTTTCTATAAACATCAACACACCACTACCAAACACAAGTGAGCTCAAACAGCTAAACAGGAAGTGACAAAGCAAGAATTTATAGGCAGCCAGGAGTCAGCTGACTAGGCAAGGTGTGGCATCAATTGGAGCAGTGGCATAGATATATACACTTGATATCACATAGGGACCCTGAGCGAAAACCTATTGTAGATACAACACTGGTGAAGAGAAGAGATAAAAGTGCAGAGGACAACTTTAATATTTAAATGGTGCAAGCATATCTTAGAGACAAATATTTTAATCATGTTTTAATATATACAGATGCATCTAAAGATAGAGGAAACAGAGTGGGGGTAGCATATACAGTAATAGATTTTAAAATAAAAGTAATTAAAAGAATCTCAGATGATCTATCAGTTTATACTGGAGAAATGGTGGCAATACTTATGGCACTTCAATGGGTTGAGGAAAACAGACCATTAGGAGCATTGATATGTTCGGACTCAAATTCCTCACTGATGACATTAGAGAGTGGCCATTCTGAAAGCAGAAACGATATATTGCTTGAGATATTGCAAACACTATATCGCATTCAGATGATGGGATTAGAAGTTAAGTTCTGTTGGGTTCCAGCTCATAGTGGAATAACAGGGAATGAGTTGGCAGACGAGGGCGCTAAAGAAGCTACAAGAAAAACAGTTGTAGACATGGAAGTTAAGTATAGTAAAAGTGAGATAAAGGTTTTAATCAAGCGATTTTTAAAAAATAGGTGGCAAAAACAATGGGAGGAAGGTAAAAATGGGAGGTGGTTGTTTAATATACAAAGAAATGTGGATAAAGGAAGAATAACAAGTAGAAGTAGAAGGGAAGAGAGTATAATTTCAAGAATAAGATTTGGGCATACAGGACTCAACAGTACATTGTACAAAATGAAACAACATCAGACTGGCAAATGTGATTATTGTGGGCTAGAGGAAACAGTGGAGCATGTAATTATGAAATGTCCAAAGTACAATAGGGAAAGGAAATTATGTTATTTCAAATTTGAAAAGAGTTAAAGTGAATTTTAATTTGGTTAAAGTGTTACAAAACAAATCAGATGAGGACTGTATAGAATTTTTAATTCTATTTTTAAAAATGTCTAAATTAGATAAAAGAATTTAGATAGAAATGGTGTAGGTAGAACTAAAGATGGATTGATAGTGCGATCTAAGCCCACACTCCTAACCAGCAGGTGGCGGTAATGCACCTATAAGTTGTATGCCAACCGCCAATAAAACTCATGAGAAGAAGAAGAAGAAGGGACCCTGAGCGTGCGTCAATAGCGCTGCCACATTTGTACAGTGCTCCCAGCACAAATGTCATTCAACCCCACTAGTCAAAACCATGTGCCAACGTGAAGATGCTGGACTTTAGCGCTGTGTACGTGTTTAGTAACGAGCAAACAAAGAAAACAAAGGCAGAACATTTCAGTTCTAGGGGAATTATTTGCGTACTGACCACCGGTAGAGCTCACGATCATAGATATATGTGTATATCTCTGGCACTGGATGGCCACAGTCCTCCACTGCACCTTGGTCCTGCATTCATTTCAAAGGAGCGCTACCCTGTACTGAAATGGCGGCTCTATTGACGCATTCCTTCTAGTAGACAACAGCAGGGTAGGCGACATCTAATGTATATATCTATAGGAGCAGGGGCAGGACCAAGCAAAGGAGCAAGCAGCTGCTTCTTGCAGAGAGAACAAATACACAGAACACTTCCCAAAAATAAAAAGAGCAGAATTAATACATAAAGGGACAGAACACATGCGAGTATATGTTGCACCCCTGGAAAAAGGGAAAACTAATGAATAATTATCAGACACGATCTCGAGCTGCTGTTTTCGTTGAGTTGTATTAACTTTCTCACACAGTGTAGTTTTTCTTTAACAATCAATACCTACAGTAAATGACAAACACATAAACAAATAAACACATTAATACATCAAATTACATCAATATAGTTTGAACACTGTTACAAACAGTACTTTTTCCTTTTAAGTAACACTAAGTGAATTATGTGTCCATTCAAAACTATAATCAATCATTTCGTTATGAAAATACTTTGTCAGTTCAAACAATTAACATCAACAGTAATTGTTTCTTTCATATTCATGAACAAGTGTCACTGATCATTTTCCATCATTTCAAATCATTTTAATACAACATTCCCTTTCAAATAACAATGAAATAAAGTAAATTTAAATTAACTTTAAACACCGAGAGATATTCTTCAACACATCACTGTGGTTAGCATGTACCCACCGATTAGCATCGGTAATGCTATTATCTCTGCTTTAACCTTTGACATATATTCACATAACAACCCATGATCACATAATAATCCCTTTAACACATTTGTATATATTTAATACATTTCTGTGTGTTTCATACCTGGAAAAAGGGGAAATTATCGAATAATTATCAGACACGATCTCGAGCTGCTGTTTTCGTTGAGTTGTATTAACTTTCTCACACAGTGTAGTTAAACAACGCCTACTATCTGCAGCTCTAGATTTCCACCTAGCGGACACTCCATGAATTACATGTTCGTCATTGTCTCAGGCAGTTATTCAATACAAAGAGCAACACATCCAGTTGTATAAATCATATTGATTTGAACTCTTCTTTATATTTATTTCTTTATGTATCCAATTTATTTAGTAGTATGTTTTAATGATAATATTGATCTTTAAACCACTACATATACACCTAACCCGTTAAAGCTTCTTTTCTTTATCTTTTTCCCTGCTGTAAAATCCAGCTTAAACCAGCCTAAGCTGGTTGGCTGGTTTTAGCTGGTCGACCAGCCTGGTTTTAGAGGGGTTTTGGCCATTTCGAGGCTGGTTTCCAGCCATTTCCAGCCTGGTCTTAGCTGGTCAGGCTGGAAGTTGACCAGCTAAAACCAGCTTGACCAGCCAAAACCAGCTATGTCCAGCTTAAACCAGGCTGGTCAAGCTGGTTTTGGCTGGTTTAAGCTGGTCATTTTCCAGCCTCACCAGCTAAGACCAGGCTGGAAATGGCTGGAAACCAGCCTGGAAATGGCCAAAACCCCTCTAAAACCAGGCTGGTCGACCAGCTAAAACCAGCCAACCAGCTTAGGCTGGTTTAAGCTGGATTTTTCAGCAGGGTTGGCATCAAGCTTTATTTATTGTTTGTTCAATTTATTGGAGGCTGTAGGGAGGTGGTTGCCATTTTCTTTTGTTCAAGTTTTGTCCTGTGTAAGAACAGTAAGGGAGTTGGTGTATTGTTTTTTTTTTTTTTTTTTGTATTTTCTTTTTTTTATGTATTAGTTTAGTTAGATTTTAAATATGGAAGTTAGGATGTTTTGTTTGTTATGTTGGCCTTGACCCCTCCTGAAGACTTGTTTGCTTCCTTATGTTAAATAAATTTATACTCTTTTTTTTTTTTTGACCCTAAGCTTGTTGTTTTTGTGAGTCAGTAGAAGGGAAAATCCTTATCCAAACCTCCACCACTTTCTTTATTTCTCCTTCCCAACCCTAGACTAGAGAGGTTGTAATAATATTAATCTATTTAAACACACTAAAAACAACATTAACATTATAGCAGACACTGTAAAAAGTTCATTCCCAGCCACTAGACATTACTGACAGGGTATTCGAGTGTCAGAATGTTGTGGGACTGCTGTACAGGAGTTATGATTATGGATCATAGATAGCGAAATATAGCTGTTTTTATTTTAGCGTTTTCTTAAAAAGCATGACGGTAAAACACGAATGCGGTTATGAAACGTTCGCAGCTTCGGGAACGCCACGCCTTGGTCGGTGTGTCCCGCGCTGCGGCCCGCTCATCTGAGGTAAGTGCACGATACAGCCGTGACACTCCGTCTACCTCAACCCCGTGTGTTCCTCTGTCCAGGCCCAGCGCACCGAGGACGCGGTTCGCCCCCGGCATCGTTCACGCCCACACCCGGCTACCACGGTCCCTGGGTGCAGCCGCGTAAGGTGCCCAGCAGGCCCCGGGGGAGAGCGTCTCCTCCTCCCGTGTTCAAGATCTCCACGAAGAACCGCTTCGCCCCTCTCCGCGAGACGGGTCGCGATGTGGCTATCATCGGTGACTCCATCGTCCACCATGTCCGTCCTGCTTCCACTTCAGGTAATAAAGTACGCACATTTTGCTTTCCTGGTGCTCGCGTTAAGAATATTTCTACACAGATTCCTACTATCCTGAGTGCTGGCGAGAGCCTCGGTGCCGTCGTCCTCCATGTGGGGACGAACGACACCGGGCTCCGCCAGTCGGAGACCCTGAAGAGGGACTTTAGGAGCCTGATCGAGACGGTTCGACACACCTCGCCCTCCACGCAGATCATCTTTTCTGGACCGCTTCCTACCTACCGCCGAGGAAATGAAAGGTTCAGTAAACTTTTTGCTCTAAATGAATGGCTATTAACATGGTGTAATGAACAGAAACTGCTCTTTGCCAATAACTGGAATCTTTTCTGGGAGTGTCCTAGGCTTTTCCGTGCTGACGGGCTGCACCCAAGTCGAGCTGGAGCTGAACTGCTGTCGGACAACATCTCTAGGATGCTTCGTTCTGTCTGACTAGTAAGTAAAAATTCATAAAATTCACATTTTATCCATATAGACTCTTATTCGTCCCACTTAAATTACAGTAATACATGTCTAACTTACCCCATAGAGACTGTGTCTGTTCCTCGTGTTATTAGATCAACAATTAAACGTTCTGTGTGCTCTAGAAAAAATCTATTAAGAATAAAAGCTGAAAATCCAATAAAACTTGATAATACAAACTTCGTAAAGCTTGGTCTCCTAAACATCAGGTCACTAGCACCTAAAATTCTTATCATAAATGAAATAATAACAGATAACAATCTAAATGCACTCTGTCTCACTGAAACCTGGCTGAAACAAAATGACTATATTAGCTTAAATGAAGCAACTCCTCCTGGATTTGCATATAAGCATAAGGCTCATCAAACCGGTCGTGGTGGTGGAGTTGCAGCAATCTTTAGTGATATTCTTAATGTTAATCAGAGAAATTGACTTATGTTTAACTGTTTTGAAGTATTAGCTCCTAATATTATGCTACCGGATATTATGCAAAAACCTATGTTATCTCTCGCTATAATCACTATATATAGACCCCCAGGACCCTATGTCAATTTTCTAAAAGAGTTTTCTGATTTTATTTCTGACTTACTAGTTAAAACTGATAAAATACTAATTGCAGATTGCAGAAAAATGGTATGACTAAAAATGTACAGTTTTTACCATCATGCTGATTACTTTATAGTCGCTCGGCAGAACTACAGTTCGAACCGCGCGGTCAAAATACCATTCTTACAGATGGTGCCGAAACCCGGGATCCTTTGCAGTGAGTTTTCTGAAATTTACTTTAGCCGGTCTTAGCTGGATTTTTCACAGCTGACCTGGTGAATGGATTAAAACTGGCCTTCTCACCACAAGAGTGGGTAAGTCTGCTTTTATTTGTTCCTCCATTTGCTTAAATTGCATGAAACAGAAATTACAAGACTGTAAATGGTTTGACTAAAAATGTACAGTTTTTACCATCATGCTGATTACTTTTTAGTCACTCGGCAGAACTACAGTTCGAACCGCTGTGGTCAAAATACCATTCTTACAGTCTGAACACTGTAACAGGTAAACACAATAGAGTGCGCTGATTGGTTTGAAAAAAGTCTTTCTCATGAATTAATGCCGCACCCTCAGAGACGTCACAATGTTCTCTCAGGTACAGACAGCCACTTTACACGCTGGATTTACACGCAAGTATCTCATGGCCGTGACGCAGCTTCAAAAATTTGTTTCAAACTGGAACAACGAATTTGCTCAAAATAACGCAAAAACAAGCAATTTTCACTTTTTAGTGCAATATATGTGTCCTGATAGTGTTTATAGCAGCGTGGGACACAGATATGACTGTCAACAGCTTGGTGTTTCGTGACCCTTTAAATATATACTTATATTTTAAATAAAATGTAATGTATAAAGTGTTTGATTTGGATGTAAGCTGGATTCTCTATCACCATGTTGTCATGCTAGCATTTTTGCCAAGCTTTTTCAGACATAATTATTTTATCACACACTGGCAACCACTGAATCTGCTGCTTTCATTCGCATCGTGAATGATGAGGAACGAGGCATGCAAAACACTCACTAATAGAAAACTAATGCACCTCTCACTTTGAAATGTGGTGTGATCGGGCTTGACATAAAAGCTTGACTTAATTAATGAACTATTTAAGTCATATAACTTAATTAGCCACGGTTTATGAAAATGCTCAACATGGCAACTTTAATGCTTCGACACCTACAGGGTGAAGGAACAGCTCAAAAGTGCACTCTATACTTTTACATGAAGTGTATTAACATAATTTGCACGAGATTTGCTTGTTCATATATCGCTAATTCATATAACAATTAGCAATATGCAGATTTTTGTTATTATAAAACAACATACTCTTTTTAAAAAGCCTGACCAAAATCTAGTCTAGAATATAATTAATTGTTTTATTAATTTCTAAAAAAGTTTTTAAAACTACTACTTTTTAAAACTACTTACTTTAAAAATAATGTTTGCTCAAAAATGTCCTGCTATTTGAGGACATCATTCATTCATTCATTTTCTTGTCGGCTTAGTCCCTTTATTAATCCGGGGTCGCCACAGCGAAATCGCCAACCGCCAACTTATCCAGCACAATTTTACGCAGCGGATGCCCTTCCAGCCGCAACCCATCTCTGGGAACATCCACACACTCATTCACACACATACACTACAGTACACACATACACTTACCTAATTCACCTGCACCGCATGTCTTTGGACTGTGGGGGAAACCGGAGCACCCGGAGGAAACCCACGCGAATGCAGGGAGAACATGCAAACTCCACACAGAAACGCCAACTGACCCAGCCCAGCCGAGGTTCGAACCTGCGACCCAGCGACGTTCTTGCTGTGAGGCGACAACACTACCTACTGCGCCACTGCATCGCCTATTTGAGGACATTTTAAGTTGAAATATTATAAAACATGATTCTTTTTAAATTATTGATTAAACAGTGGAGTACAGAATTATACATTATCAGTATACAAGGGAATTAACAACAATAATTAGTCATGTACATTAAGTATTTTTTCAGCAGTTGGGATGTCTTAATAGCTTTGGTATTACTCTGTATAAAAAATTTTAGATCAGTGAAAACAAAACAGGGCGACGCAGCAGCGCAGTAGGTAGTGCTGTCACCTCACAGCAAGAAGGTCACTGGTTCGAGCCTCGGCTGGGTCAGTTGGCGTTTCTGTGTGGAGTTTGCATGTTCTCCCTGCATTCACGTGGGTTTCCTCCAGGTGCTCCGGTTTCCCCCACAGTCTAAAGACATGCAGTACAGGTGAATTGGGTAAGCTAAATTGTCCGTAGTGTGTGTGTGAGAATGAGTGTGTATGGATGTTTCCCAGAGATAGGTTGCAGCTGGAAGGACATCCACTGCATAAAACATATGCTGGATAAGTTGGCGGTTCATTCCGCAGTGGCAACCCCAGATTAAAAAAGGGACTAAGCTGAAAAGAAAATGAATGAAGTGCTTGTGTTACTGCCTTTACCAGGTTCCTCACTGCAGCCAAAGTTTGCAGGCCCATATGTGATAGAGGAGAAAATCAGTGATTCAGACTAGGGTGTACAAAAACCTGACAGACATCGGAAATCCCGTTTTTGTCACATAAACAAGTCATACGTGTCCCGCTCAGATTCTGAAAAATCCTCTGTCTCAACAACTCCCCTGTCTGTAACCATTCCAGTGGAAATTGTGTCGCCTACTGATTCTCCATGTGTGGATGGCCTTAATTTGGGCAGTCCTGCCATATCTAGTGCCCGTTTACAAAATTCAGAAACCCCTGCAATGTTAAGTTTAAAACTCTCTCATTTATCTATGTCTTCTCAGACTGCATTGTTTCAGCTAAGGTCAATTTTCTTCAATATTTTCAGATGCACCAACTGTAACTTCTGTGCAGAAACACAAGAGGATTATGATCAGTAAAAACTACAACAGGCTGTGAACTTGAACCAACATAAACTTCAAATTGTTGCAAAGCGAGCAGGAGGGCGAGGGTTTCTTTTTCAATGGTACTGTAGTTACACTGATGGCGGTTGAATTTCTTTGAAAAAGAACGGCTAAACAAATCCTCTCCCCAGAGGAATAAAAGTCTTCACAGACAATATCAACAGTTTAACCACATCAAAAAGAACAAAACCCCAATAAAAAGCCAACAAAATAGATTCTTTCTCCAAGCCTCACACTCCAAAGATCCCAGCTCTGCCTTATATCCTCAAGCCAATCCATTGGTGGACCAATCAGGACAGAGAATCCATCAGTGGAGCCAATTTGCAGGGTTGACTGCACCTGATCAAAATTAAAGCCTCATTGAAGGAGAGAAAGGAAATGAATACACGCTATCTACAAGAGACATTCAAGGAACATAACAATATGGCCACAGTGTAAATGCGCAGTATAGTTACGATCTTATTGCCACATTACATCATTATGATAACATGATATATGCCTTCAGTGATTTCCTGAGGATAAATGTCAAAAAATAACACAACTGGAATAACTACAGCAGTCGTCATCATCTGATCTCATATGAAGCAAGAGATTGCGATGACATCTGATGACGTGTGCAGGTGCTGTAGTACTGTCCCATTTCTTAGTGGTAAATTTTGAAGCCCTTCCCCTTCACACTCAGTTTTAAGGGTCAAGGGGATGGGGAAGGGGTACAAAAATAGATTTGGAATTGGGCTTTAATCTCAGTGTGAGAGTGATTATTAACTCCCTCTAGTGTATGAATATGCTATTACCTTCTGACATACTGAGGCTGTTTCTCAATATGTGTTCTTCAGCGATCTTGCGTCCTCGTGTTCTAGTGTAACGTCATCATCAACTGCCAAAGCTCAGTTCCAATACTCAAGAACGGAGGATGCGTGAAACTTCCCAGATGTGTTCTTGATAATCAAGGACGCATTGATGCAGACTTGAGCACCAAACTCACTCGAGAAATTCCACAAATCATTGGGACTGGAGGTGGGAAGCGCAGCATTTTATATAGATTAAAGCCGCGGTCACACTGGACTTTTCCCTCCATAGACTTCCATTCATACGCACGCGAATGCGTCAGACCGGAAACGCAGGGTCATGCGTCAGATTTCGCAGGTTGCTGTGGTGCAAAGTTCAAACTTGGTGAACTCTGACCTGCGAAATTGCAACACTTAACTGCGTGAGACCAATCCAGGATCAAAACATGACCTCTCTGAACTGAAATTTAAAACATGGAGCAATCGCTCGCTTTTTTAATGTCTAATCATCTTGTTTAATCCTGCCCCTATTCGCAGCGCCGTACGACAGAATTTCGCAAGCTCAAACTCTAGTGCGACCGCGGCTTTATTATTAAAGTTAAGAGATATAACTTATTTACCTCAGGAGTTTCCCTAAATGAGACGGTGAAAGTAAACATTACCATGAAAATCTGTATTGAAATCTGTTTTATTTATATTGTGTGACGTATATTTACAAAGTCTTTATGCATAGTACTGTATATATTTTGAAAAGGGGAAAAACAATAAATTGTATGATTGCTGTAATGTTTAAATCATTTTCCATTAAAAACGCGTGAAGGTCATGTGACCATCTGAAAGAGTGCAGAATTTCATTTCTCACAGGATGCGTTTTCTGTTCTCGAGGTCTCCCGAGTTCGTTCTTCCGAGGTGACCTGGCAAGACCGATCTTCACAAGAACGCAAGTCCGTTCTCTGCATTCTTGGAATTGAGAAACAGCCACTGAGTTTCGCATTTCCTAAACTGAGTCTCTCGTTCGTTTCTCTACACATCTGATATCTCTCTCTCTCTCTCTCTCTCTCTCTCTCGCTCTCTATTTATAAATATATATATGTATATATATATATGATTTCTCATATTAAAGTGAACAACCACATGACCCTCTGCAGACCCATTTTAACACACATTTTGAATTTCTCTTCCTCTCTGTTTCCTTCAGTCAGATAAAGCTGCTCTCTACTGCATCCTGCTGGCTGGAGGAAAACTCTCATAGACATCCATCAAGTGCATCAAAACTTTATTATGATGATGATAAGCAGTTAACTCAAAAGCATCTCACATACTCAATATCAGAATAAGATAGACTAAACAGAGCAATAAATCTGGCTGTTAAAGAAAGGATGTTGGGTTCATTACAGCAAAGATATAATAATGAGTGCTCAAATGTTTATTTATTAATCTGAATTCACTCTTGATGTAGAAAATTTCGGAAAATGGTAAAACAACAAGATGGGCTGAACTATTTCTCACAAAGCGCTTTTCTTTTCTCTGTGCATGACTCATCATTCCAGTTGTTCAGGACAGGTTCTGTAGACCACAGTTCAACACAGTCTTCATCTCCACGAGCATTATTCGGCTCACCTTTCACCCAAAACCTGAATAACATATATCAGATTTGTGAATCAGTCAAACCCACAGTGTAAACACAAGCAGCTCAAGAGCACAAAATTAATGATGATTTATTCTCAATTTAAGAATTTTTCACAGACCAGTGATTAAATTAAGGCTTAAATGCTAAAGATCTAGTACAGTGGTTCTTAACCCAGGGGTTGCAAAGAGGTACTGTAGGGAGGTCATGGGGAAACTTTGATTTTGAATGTATAACGTGTGTGAGGCACGGTGGCTCAGTGGTTAGCACTGTTGCCTCACAGCAAGAAGTAGCTGGTTCGAGTCCCGGCTGGGTCAGTTGGCATTTCTGTGTGGAGTTTGCATGTTCTCCCCCTGTTGGTGTGGGATTCCTCCGGGTGCTCCGGTTTCCACCACAGTCCAAACACATGCGCTATAGGGGAATTGAACAAACTAAATTGGCCGTAGTGTATGAGTGTGTTTGTGTAAATGTGAGAGTGTATGTGTGTTTCCCAGTACTGGGTTGCAGCTGGAAGGGCACCCGCTGCGTAAAAACATATGCTGGAGCAGTTGGCGAATTATTTCGCTGTGGCGACCCCTGATAAGTCAGTGACTAAGCTGAAAAAGAAAAATGAATGTATAATGTGTGCCTCATGCCACCACCTACCAGTGACAAAAACAATTAGGTTTAGCGGCCGATTGAAACTCACATGGGCTTAACTGATTAAGCCCATGTGAGTTCCAATTGGCCGTTAGACCTAATTTTTTTTTATGAACATTTTAGTTGGTTTTGACAAAAAAAAGTGTTTAATATAGAAACAAAGCGAAAGGACAAAAACAGAAAATATAACAGTACTTGGAATAAGGCTTCACTCAGACCAACAACCATATGTGTTAATGAAGGAGAGTCTTAAACTCTTAAAACTCCAAAATGCTCTAACATTTGACAACTAAACATGCGTCACTGCAGTCAAAACTTTTTTTTTTTCCAAAAAAATAAAGATATATACAAGAGCTGCATGGCCAAAAATCTGTGCTTCATTATGTCTCGTTGGAAAACCAAAACAAAACCAAAACAGACTAATTGCATTGGCCAAATGGCAATGTTCAAAAGGCTTCTGGAACATTCTGCTGCTGACCAATAACAGCGGTCACTGCCGCTGTTACGCTAGCTGCTGCAGCGGGTGTGTTTGGAGCTCGCTCTGTTGAATAGATTCGCAATTTGCATTTTTATTATCAAATACCTCCACATTTGCTAAATACTACTTAGGGGGAACAAACCCTAAATACATTTTATATAACATTTAACACTTTATACAAATAAGTCTACTTTAAAACGTTCTGTCTCTCGAGCATCCGCCTGTTGTTTGTAGCTTAGCCTGCTAGCACCGCTAGTCAGCTAAAGCTACCGACTGCTTTCATTCCCTAATTTTCTGACTTACTGGCTTTGCTCGTTACCCTGTACGATGTCGCTTGTGTCTTCATCCTTGTGTGCAGGAGAGACATCGATGGAGGCGCTGGACATGGAGCTGGAACAGTTGGAAGAACGCATCCGTCTTCTGCAGGTGAAGCAAATGCAGCTTAGGGCCCAAAGGGCCTTGCTCGGTGTGCCCCGGGCTGCAGCTCGCTCACCTGAGGTAAGTGCACAATACAGCCGTGACACTCCGTCTACCTTAACCCCTCGTGTTTCTCTGTCCAGGCCCAGCGAACCTAGGAAGCGGTTCGCCCAGGGGTCGTTTACGCCGACACCCGGCTACCACGGCCCCTGGGTGCAGCCACGTAGGGTGATCAGGAACCAGAGAACTCCTCCTCCCGCGTTCGAGATCTCCACGGAGAACCGCTTCGCCCCTCTCCGCGAGACGGGTCACGATGTGGCTATCATCGGTGACTCCATCGTCCGCCACGTCCATCCTGCTTCCACTACAGGTAATAAAGTACGCACATTCTGCTTTCCTAGTGCTCGCGTTAAAAATATTTCTACACAGATTCCGAGTATCCTGAGCGCTGGCGAGAGCCTCGGTGCCGTTGTCCTCCATGTGGGGACGAACGACACTGGGCTCCGCCAGTTGGAGATCCTGAAGAGGGACTTCAGGAGCTTCATCGAGACGGTTCGACACACCTCGCCCGCCACGCAGATCATCGTTTCTGGACCGCTTCCTACCTACCGCCGAGGAAATGAAAGGTTCAGTAGACTTTTTGCTCTAAATGAATGGCTATTAACATGGTGTAATGAACAGAAACTGCTCTTTGCCAATAACTGGAATCTTTTCTGGGAGCGCCCTAGGCTTTTCCGTCCGGACGGCCTACACCCTAGTCGAGTTGGAGCTGAACTGCTGTCTGACAACATCTCTAAGATGCTTTGTTCTGTCTGACTAGTAAGTAAAAATTCACATTTTATCCATATAGACTCTTGTTCGTCCCACTTAAATTACAGTAATACATGTCTAGCTAACCCCATAGAGACTGTGTCTGTTCCTCTAAACGTACTGTGTGCTCTAGAAAAAATCTATTAAGAATAAAAGCTGAAAATCCAATAAAACATAATAATACAAACTTCGTAAAGCTTGGTCTCCTAAACATCAGGTCACTAGCACCTAAAACACTTATCATAAATGAAATAATAACAGATAACAATCTAAATGCACTCTGTCTCACTGAAACCTGGCTGAAACAAAATGACTATATTAGCTTAAATGAAGCAACTCCTCCTGGATTTGCATATAAGCATAAGGCTCGTCAAACCGGTCGTGGTGGTGGAGTTGCAGCAATCTTTAGTGATATTCTTAATGATAATCAGAGAAATTGACTTATGTTTAACTGTTTTGAAGTATTAGCTCTTAATGTTATGCTACCGGATATTATGCAAAAACCTATGTTATCTCTCGGTATAATCACCATATATAGACCCCCATGACCCTATGTCAATTTTCTAAAAGAGTTTTCTGATTTTATTTCTGACTTACTAGTTAAAACTGATAAAATACTAATTGTAGGAGACTTTAACATCCACGTAGATGACTCCAATGATACACTAGGGCTCGCCTTTATGGATCTACTACATTCACTTGGGATAAAACAAAATGCTGTTGGTCCAACCCATCGCTTAAAGCATACATTAGATCTAATATTGTCTTATGGAATTGAGGTCTTTGATGTAGACATTATACCACAAAGTGATGATGTTACGGACCACTACCTCTTGCTAAGCTTGATAAGCTACCTTTACCTGAAATTAGCAGATCTGCACCAATATACCACCCTGGTAGGACTATCGTTCAGTCCACCAAGGATGAATTCATAAATAACTTACCTGATCTTTCTTTATTTTGAAATACACCCACAAACGCAAATGACCTTTACGTAGTAACTAGCAGTATGGATGCCATCTTTACTAGCACACTTAATACAGTGGCACCCATCAAATTAAAAAAAGCTAGAGAGAATAAAACTGCACCATGGTACAATAATCATACTCGCGCTCTCAAAACAGCAACCCTTGCTCTGGAACGTAAATGGAAAAAACTAATTTAGAGGTTTTTAGAATTGCGTACAAAGACAGTATGTCCAGCTATAGGAGGGCTCTAAAATCTGCCAGGGCCGAGCACCTCCGCAAACTGATTAAAAATAATCATAACAATCCGAGATTTTTGTTTAACACCCTTGCTAAACTAACAAATAATCGATCATCTTTGGAACAAAATGTCTCACCACAAATCAGTAGTGATGACTTCATGAATTTTTTCAGTGACAAAATAGAAGGCTTTAGACAGAAAATAGAAGATGTTAAACTTCCTGCATCACTGTATACTCCAGATCCAGTAAACATTCAACTGAATCAAAATAACCTACAATGTTTCAAAACCATAGAACAGGAAGAGCTAGATAAAGTTATAAATAGCTCTAAATCAGCTACATGTATGTTAGATCCAATTCCAACAAAATTACTGAAAGAATTGATACCTATTATAGGAGAAACTCTCCTTAATGTTATCAACTCTTCTTTATCTTTAGGCCATGTTCCAAATCCTTACAAGCTAGCTGTTATTAAACCTATTATTAAGAAACCACAACTAGACCCGAGCAACTTAGCTAACTATAGGCCTATTTCAAATCTTCCGTTTATGTCTAAAATACTACAAAAAGTTGTTTCTACCCAATTATGCTCATTTCTGCAGACAAACAATATTTTTGAAGTGTTTCAGTCAGGTTTCAGGCCTCATCACAGTACAGAAACTGCATTAGTAAAAATAACCAACGATTTACTCTTAGCTGCTGACCAAGGGTGCATCTCACTATTAGTTTTACTCGATCTTAGCGCAGCATTTGACACCATTGACCACAATATTCTCATAGACCGCTTAAATTCTACAGGTGTCCAAAAACAGGCTCTTGAATGGTTTAGGTCATACCTAGCTAACCGTTACCAATTTGTAAATATTAATAGCCAGCTTTCACAACTCAGGCCAGTAAAGTACGGGGTCCCTCAAGGATCAGTTTTAGGCCCCTTGCTGTTTACATTATACATGCTTCCCCTGGGGGACATTATTAGAAAACATGGGATCAGCTTTCACTGCTATGCAGACGATACTCAATTATACATTTCAACTAAACCTGATGAGATGTCTGAACTGTCTAAGCTAACCGAGTGTATCAAAGATGTTAAAGACTGGATGACCAACAATTTTCTTTTCTTAAACTCAGACAAAACAGAATTATTACTTATTGGGCCTAAATCCTGTACACAGCAGTTCTCACAACTGGACCTGCAATTAGAGGGATACAAAGTTAGCGTTAGCTCTACTATAAAAGATCTGGGTGTCATATTAGACAGCAATTTAACTTTCGAAAATCATATATCCCATGTCACAAAAACTGCCTTCTTTCATCTAAGAAATATTGCTAAATTGCGAAGTATGCTATCCATATCAGATGCAGAAAAGCTAGTTCATGCTTTCATGACTTCTAGGCTAGACTACTGTAATGCTCTGTTTGCTGGCTGCCCAGCATCCTCTATTAACAAACTCCAGCTAGTGCAAAATGCAGCTGCCAGAGTTCTTACTAGATCTAGAAAATATGATCATATCACCCCAATTTTATCCTCCTTACACTGGCTGCCTGTTATGTTTCGTATTGAATTTAAAATATTACTCCTTACCTATAAAGCTTTAAATAATCTAGCTCCTGTTTATCTAACCAACCTCCTGTCTCGCTACAACCCAACCCGCTCTTTACGATCTCAAAACTCAGGGCTTCTGGTAGTACCTAGAATATCAAAGTCGAGTAAAGGAGGTCGAGCCTTCTCATTTATGGCCCCTAAACTCTGGAATAGCCTTCCTGATAATGTCCGAGGCTCAGACACACTCTCGCTCTTCAAAACTAGATTAAAGACCTATCTTTTTAGCAAAGCATACACTCAGTGCAGCACATAGCGGTATGACGCATGATGTGCCCCACACATGATTTTGGTTCTCGTATATATACGCTATAAACAGCAGCTACGCTAATTATTCTCCTTATTCTGTATTTCCACCTGGGGGTACTCATCTCGAGGCCCTCAGACTATGCAGTGCCACTGACGCGATCCGAGACCAGCGACGAGATGATCCCAAGGTTTTCTGGACCAGGCCGTATCCTGAGCAGCTGCTGTGGTGGTCATCGTAGAGTGAGAACATGAGACTGACTCCTGTGATGCTCCAAGGACAGACGAGTCTTCGCTGAGGTCCAGCTTCCTGCGCCTAGACTGCAGCTCTGCACAAGACGTTTGGCCATAAGAGGAATGGTCGTGCCCAACTGAGCCTGGTTTCTCTTGAGGTTTTTTTAAATCTTCGCTTTCGCAAATTGGTGAAGTTTTTTCCTCGCCGCTGTCGCCACTGGCTTGCATGGTTCGGGATCTGTAGAGCTGCGCATCGATGGATTTGCTCTTCAGTGTTTGGACTCTCAGTAGTGATTATTAAACCACACTGAACTGAGCTAAACTGAACTGAACTTAATTTCTGAAAACTGAACTGACTCTGTTTCAATTTACTATAATCTTCCATGTGAAGCTGCTTTGACACAATCTACATTGTATAAGCGCTATACAAATAAAGATGAATTGAATTGAATTGAATTGAATTTGCAGCGTCACTTTAATGGGCGGGACTTGAACAAGGAAGTAGGAAGCAGGTGCGCCAAGCAGACAAAGAACCCGAACTGAAATCGCTGCAAAGTGAAAGTTATCTGCTTATCTGCTCACGTTTACATGCAGAATAATACCTCTGCTGATGTATATAGTTGTGTGTGCACAGAAAGTAAGTGTATTTGGCTTGACTGATGTAAATACCCTGTTATTTCATATCGCGGGTGAAATGCGTCATAGCGCCATAACGCAATAGCGCCTAATGTCCGATTTTGCAGTTGTAATTGATGATAGTTGATGATTAAGCCTGCCTTTATGTGCAGTATACTTAACAAGTAATTTAAACACTTCACATGGATAAACGTGATTGTTTCATCGAGTTATTTACCACTTATACTTGTTGATTTATTCTATCATTGGAAATGAGCCTCAGTCATGTTTAGGGGTCTATTGGTGCCCTCTTGTGGACAGTCAGGGAACGGCTGCTCCGATTATTTGCATTCTGATTATTTATTCTCCTGGCGTGTTGTTACTGCAATTTGTATTCATATTTTATAATAACAAGAGTTGTTATTTGATGTTCTAATTGTTATTTGTATAATTACTTATGTGAGATTATTTTTGTATTGTTTCAGAAAACCACAACTTGTCTTCAGTAAATGTTTGAATGAGACATGGAGACTGAGTGAATTTCTCCCAATAGATGACAGTAAACAGTTCTGACCGACTGTCTGCAGGGATTCAGATACATCCGAATCAGTATTAAAAGTAAAACCTCAGTTACAGGCAATGGATGTAAAGCAAAAGATTACGAAAAATTACATCAAGTTTATTTCTTCATCTTCAACTTGACGAGAGCACTGATATTGCTGAAGAAGCTCAGTTTACTGGTTTACAGCAGATTCGTTGGTGATGGACACGTTTCTTTTCTGTCGCCCTTTTCCTGAATATGCAACCAATGAGCAGCATTTGAAATATTGGATTCATTCAGTGGTCAATGACAGGTAGAAACAGTGGACTGGTGTAAAGTACAGGCTTTTGCTCCATACACTCTGGCATTCGCTCCTTAAGTAATTGGCAGCTGATATGAAACAAGTGATGGATGAGGCCATTCACATAGTCAACAGGAAAAAAAGTGCAACAGCCACAGAACTTTTCAAAGTTTTCTGTCAAGAGATGAACATATGCAGTTGCAGTTTCATAGTAAAGTGTGTGGTCTTTCCAGAGAGAATAAAAGTCCTCAGTTGACTGTATGAGCTCAGAGAAGTGGTTAGAATATGTGTTGTAAAGTGTGTGGTCTTTCCAGAGAATACAAGTCCTCAGATGAGCTCAGAGAAGTGGTTAGAATTTGTGTTGTGCACTAGCTCTGAAGTTTACTTTACTACAAAAGTGATATGGCTTTGAAAATATTCTCCCTTTAGCATCAAACTATACATTTCTGTAAGGCTGTTTTTATAGCTGGTGTACAAATAGTGCCAGACTCATGGTTGACGAAAGTTAGTGTCTTTTCCTTAGCTTTATTTAACCATGACTCGACTACATCACATCCTCCTTCCAAGCCCAACCATCCCAATAATTGAGTAACTGTAAAAAAATATCTGTTAATGAACTGTTTCTGTATTTTGTAAATCACAATTGTTTATATGCGGTAGTGAATTGCATTATGGGATGTTGATCTCTGTTCTGTCGACTTTTGATGTTGAAAATTCAACTCTACAGTTTAACTAAGTGACTTTTACTGACATTTTAGTAGTTTGAAATAATGTTGTGTATAAGAAATAATATCTACAGAAATAAGTGTGTGAAATGACAGAAAATGTGCTGCAGTTTATTACAAGGTGTTTGTAGTGTAATATACAACAGCAACCCAGACAATATAGCACTGCAAACTATTACAGATGTTCATAAGTCACTTTTATAAAGTTTTCAAGGTTAAAAGTTGTTGGAAGAAGGATCAAGCTCCCATAATGCACTTCATAAATAAGCATAAATAAACTGATCCTCCCAGTTAGCGAGGAATTCTAGCCCAGATTTGGCATAAAGCTGGCATTCATCCAGCACTAGAATACAGCATGTGGGCCAAACATGGCCTGCGTTTGGCAGAGGTGGTGCCATCTTTAAGGTGGCACACAAGACATGGGCCTGATGTAAAATGTAGTATTTGTAAAATTTATATGTGGACCACATCAGGGCAACTAATGTGCAACAACACTAAAGGTTTTTAATGTTAGCATCATGAGAAAATGTGAAAGAGAGATAACAGACTTGCTACTATTAGATATTTTCAAACACATAAACGATGTGAGCAGTCTTCCTCATTGATTGATTGAGCTACACCAAACAGATCTTAATGATTTAAGTCCGTCAATTCGAATAAGGTCTTAAATTTATCAATTAGTTTAGACTTAGATTTACCAATATACCAAAAAATTATAATCTAGTAAATGAACAATGACTACAATAGAAAATAAGTGCCGTTTCTGAGTGTTTAATGACTTACCCTTGATTCAGTGGTGAATTATCCACCCACTTCATGGTGCCTTCAGTCTCGATGTCTGACAAACCAATCCATGTGTTCTCCTTGATGAATGAAGATATGAACTTCTGTGTGTGAATAAAAGCAGAATAAGTGTGATTTCTATCGTTCAATAAAAACACTCAATAAACAAACTCACCTGCTTCACTTCAGTGTTAATAATGACCAGATGAGCTCCATGATCCCTGCAGAACTGCTTGCTCTCAAACCAGCTCATCGCCTCAGTGGACATGATCAAACCTAAACAACACACATTCATATCCTTTTCAAAACTGTATGCAAATGATAAAGCAGATATTATTTTAGATTAGCACTGACCATATTTAGTAGGAGCCTTCGTCAGTTCATCACTCAGTGATGTGATTTTGTTTTCTAACTCCAGTATCTTCTGATTCAGAGAGTTGTATTTGTCCTCCAGCTGCTGTTTGTCAGTCTTCAGATCAGTGACGTCGTGCTGTAAGCTGCTGATGGTGTGATTGAGCTCTTCAACTGTGTTCTTGTAAGACTTTAACAGGTCTATCTCTGCTGTGATGCTTTTGTGCTGCAGTGTGACGAAGAGCAGCAGAAGAGCACAAATGAGCCCCATGATCACAAACACCACAAATCTGCGTCTTCCTGACAAACACACACAAACACACACAGGTATTAATGAAAAACACTTTGGGCTCCATTTTAACGATCTCGGCACAAAGTCTAAAGCTCATGGCGCAAAAACATTAAGGGTGTATCCGAATCCACTTTTGCTATTTTAAGGACGGATAAATACACTCTGCGCCGCAGCGCATGGTCTAACAGGGTTGAGCTTATTCTCTTAATGAATTATAGGTCTGTTTTGAGAATAAACCAATCAGACTCTCATCTCCCATTCCCTTTAAGAGTCTGTTGCGTTGCACCATGGCGCATTTGCTATTTACATGCCGGACTTTGTAAGTGTAAAAACTGAACATTTCACCAGCGAGAAAACAGTTAAACAGAGCATCTGTAGCGCGGGGATAAAGAACGAGCCTCCTCCATTCAGCCTCTTTACTTTCACTTTCTTTCTTTTGTGGATTAGGAAACGTGTTGTAGCCTACGCACAGGCATCCATTAGCCTGCATAATTAATTTAGTTTGTTAAGCGCAAAGATTTGTTTCAAAACTATTTCTAAATTCAGTTCTAATTTCCAGCAAACAAATAAATGAACAATAATAACGAAGTGTGGTCAAAAAACTGAGTTATATCCAAATACACATGCCATGCCCCATATGGTCTAAAACCTGACAGGTGGGCAAATCTAAGCTTGTTTTTAATAAAACAAATAAAAACATGCATATATTAAATAATACTGCTAATAATAACGTTATACAAAAGCAAGTTGTCATGAATAAACTCAAAAAGCCCCCGAGATGAAAAAGGCATAAAGGCAATGATTAAGTGTTTTAAGCAATGTTTAAGCGAGGCGCACAACTAAAGCACTCTGCGCTGGACTTTAAACCTGCTCTCAGCTGGTCTATTGCGCAGTCAATTTTAGTTCCTCAAAATAGCAATGCACCAACAATGCGCCTTAACACATGTCTTTTCTAGACCGAAACATCCATGAGTCCACAAAGTGGCGCAAATGGATTTACTATTTAAACTGGAAACACGTCTTGCGCCTTACTGCACCGGGTGTATGATAGGGCCCTTAAATTCAGTGTCAAATCTGGTATTGCTTCTTAGGGTCTGTAGCCTATCGTTTTATATATGGTAGGAATGTTGCTTTACTGTTGAAAATCTAAACAAGAATGTAAAAATGCAAGCTAATATAAAAGCTAGTAAAACAATAACCAGTGGCGGCTGGTGTTAAGAAATGTGGGGGGAGGGGGGCGCAAACACCAGAAAAAAATCCAACTGTTGGTAAAGTAAAAATGTAAAAGCCATTTTTCAGGTGATGTATCAAAAAACTAAAATATGACTAAAGCATACAATAAATGCATCACAAATCAGTTCAATTTAGTTTAATTTGGGTTTATTATCAGTAATGAAGTAATCAAGATAATCAGTAAACACGTACACACACACACACACATAAATGTTGCCTAATCACTGGCCAGTAGCACTACTTGAAAATAAATTTTGCTCTCCTTTCTTTCTGGCTTACAAATTTCTCAATGACCTTTTGGTTAAAGTCAGTCATCTCAGTCACCAGTCTCTTCTCTATTGACAGCATGGCCAATGCATTCAGCCTCTCTTGCGTCATGCTGTTTGAAACAGCAAACACGGAAAACAGCAAAAGGCATGACTTACATTACAACCTCCCAGCCAACTCCGTTTGTCATAATAAGTGCTGGAAAAGCCCCAAGTGTACGCGCGCCCACGATCACTTCACTGCTGGTGAATTTGCAAGGAAGGTCGATCTGGTCCAAGCTCCTTGATTCTTTTCATCCAAACGCCTTGTGAACGGATATCTTTGCAAAGATACAACGGAATTTTCCTTCATCTCGAGAAATTGCACTTGCTTTCACTATGATTAAAGGTTGGCATTGTTAACTGACGAGCTGCTGCTGAACGATCTAAGTGAGAATGGTCCAATCACATGAGGCCAATCATATAAAAACAAATATGATTCGTTCTAACAACAAAAATGGGAGGCTTCGGGACACAGAGCGCTGCGCCCCAAGGACAATTTAAAACAGGCCAATTAGAGCTTATCGTCATATCAGGTGCGTTGCAAAAGTTTGTGTACCTACATAGACACCCATTAGTCCGGCGCCCCGCACACAAATGAAAAAATATTTTTCATACAATTTTTTTCAATAAATGTTAGTATGACTACAATAAATGTTAGAATGTTATTGTAACCCCTTTTCCTCTGGACTCCAGATAAAAAGAACCTGATAAAAGGGCCTGAGTTCAAATTTTACTTTTTATATATCCACTGGTCGTTGGACTAACCTGAACACTTTTAATTTAGACTGATTTTGGTTATGTAACGCACTCACTAATCACTTAAATACCAACAAAAGATAAAATAAAGACCCAAAAACCACAGTGAGTAACTATAAAAATGTATTATTCACATCCAATGTTTATATTCTATGCTCAGATGCAGCACAGAAAGACAAAAATCACTTAATGAATACAAAAATACTCAAAATATGACAATAAACCAATGTGTTTCTCCTATTGGTACACTAAACACAGTAATTATTATCCGCTTTTCCCCTTGTGTGATTAGAAATCAAAATCTCTTCCTAAAGCTAACTCTCTATCTATCAAATAGCAAGTATCCTGCTGTAAATTGAACACATGGAATAAGCCATGGATTTATAACACTCCTGTAACCTTGACTTCAACAATACAATTTAAATACAATTCTAACAACAGAGAATATGAAAGAACAACCTTTTCACCAGTCACTTTAATGACTATGTGAATCCACTCACGCACACTCTTACACACACACACACACACACACACACACACACACACACACACACAAATCCCACCCCGTTGCAGGCCTGACGTGCAGCTTGAGATCGTTATGGCCCAGAAACAAACAAATGGCCCCTTCGCTCAGCCGAGCAAACAAAATAAAGGTACCTCAATTATCCGATGAGTAAACGAGGCTCACGCAGGTGTAATCTGATACTATCCAACGCCAAACTCGCCGTCCAGCGATGCTCGCACTGGTTGAGCCCACGACACTCACAGCTGTCTCATGTGCTTCGTCCCGCAGCGATGCTTCAAGCCAGTTCGTTATCCAGCTCCCCGTTTTCAGTTCGTAAGGGTATCGAACCGAATTTTAGTTAGTGAAGTCCTGTGATGAACTTTTTCTTTCTCAAAAGACAACCCAAACAGTCTCTCACTCACTCCGTGAGTCAGATCTTCTTTCAGTCTCTTGATAGCAACGTGTGTGCGCTGCTAAACACACTGAATATCAACTTAATGGGAATATAACAGACTTCATGGTCTAAAATCTAAACAAACTTCCCGGTCTCGCACGCTGCGTGTGTCTTTTTTCTCTCTCTCTCTCTCTCTCTCTCTCCTCTCGTCTTTTTTTCTCCCGCCCCTCTTCACTCCCGATTGGAGGCGCAAAAACTATGGAGCCAGAATTGTTTCATATTTCCAAACAAATACAATACAATCCACATATCAATGTGAAGCGATTGACAAATACCAAGCATATTCACAAATAAATACAATGAGATCCACAAATAAATCTTAGAGTTCCACAAACATTAATTACATTCACAAATAAGTAAAATTAGGAGGCAACCCTGTGGCGCAGTAGGTAGTGCTGTTGCCTCACAGCAAGAACGTCGCTGGGTCGCAGGTTCGAACCTCGGCTGGGCTGGGTCAGTTGGCGTTTCTGTGTGGAGTTTGCATGTTCTCCCTGGGTTCGCGTGGGTTTCCTCCGGGTGCTCCGGTTTCCCCCACAGTCCAAAGACATGCAGTACAGGTGAATTGGGTAAGCTAAATTGTCCATAGTGTATGAGTGTGAATGTGTGTGTGGAAGTTCCCAGAGATGGGTTGCGGCTGGAAGGGCATCCGCTGCGTAAAATCGTGCTGGATAAGTTGGCGGTTCATTCCGCTGTGGCGACCCCGCAAGGGACAAAGCCGACAAGAAAATGAATGAATGAATGAATAAGTAAAATTAGACTTGCAAATAAAAAACATACTCACACATATTTTTTTTTATTCTACAAACACAAATTTGCCTGACATTTATATGTGAATTGCGTCCTGTGCATTTGTAGATTAGTGTGCATTTGTGGGTAGCTCTCTGCGCATTTGTAGATCACTGTGGGTATTTGTGGGTGCCTCTCTGTGCATTTGTAGATCGGGCTGTGCATTTGTGGTAGTGATGTGTCGTTCGCGAACGAGCCGGCTCTAAGAGCCGATTCTTTGTAGCGAACGAGAAGAGCCGACTCCCGTCGGGGAGAGCCGAATCTTCTGCCGTAAGTAGGGGCGGGGCTTCATTTGGGAACAACCATGCGGCTAATCACATGGGAGGACCCACTAGGATCGTACCACGACTATCACTCGCGCTAACAGCTGATGTGATGCTCACTCCTGTTTCCTTTCATGAAGCAACCGTGTCTGGAAACGCAACTGTGATCGGTTCTCTTTTTAAATAGACTAGACAAAAAGTGATAAACATGCACCCACAGTCTTGCTGCTTTCAAGAGCTCAAAATTTGTCTTTTTGTAAGCAGCACGCGGTTGCTTTCACTTTGAACAGATCCTTATCACACATGGTGTTTTTCACCTGCTTTCATTTGCTTACGGTTTTATTTGCTTTTATTTTTGTTAATATGGTTTAAAAAATTTTTTTTACAATATTGCTTTAATGGGAGAGATTAACTCTCCATTTACGTATGTGTCGTTAACTGGTGATCCGAGAGACCTTTAGTCGGGACAGATTACTGTGCATAGTTTTAGATACATGACAATAATTATTTTTTTTTAAAGTCAATTGCTTTGTTTTTTAAGAAATGTTTTGTTAAAAATTTTAGTATACAGCTATATTTTGCTTGTTTGACACATTAAAACACATTTGTGGCTAAGAAATAATTATTGTTTGGTGTGATCAGAGATAAATTTGGTAAACCCTTAAAAGTGATGTGAAATAAAAACTAATTGCAATATAACACTATGAAACCATGACCCATTTGCTCATGCTTATTGAGCAAGCTCATACACGACACACAAAAAGTGAAATTAATGACGAGGCATGGGGACATAACACAAAATTTAAATCAAGTATTTTAGCATGTCAAAGTCAAATTTATGCATATAAAATCTATTTTCCCAACAACAAAATTATGGCTAACGAAAATGCAGAGTGGCTAGTAACATTGGAAAACTACTAGCCACAGTGGCCGGTGATCAAACAAGTTAATGTCAAGCCCTGGTTGTGTTCAATTGTTCAATTAAAGTTTTATTAAAATATTAAATAATAGTAACTGTGTATTTTTTTATGGAAAATAAGGAATTAAAAAGTTGCTTACCAATACACAAAACATTCACAATTGATAAATTGGGCTAAAATAGAAGGTTAGGAGTGATACTAAATAAAGAGCCATTTGGGAGCCGTAAGAGCCGGCTCTTTTAAGGGAGCCGAGCCAAAAGAGCCGAATCTTTGAAAAGAGCCGAACTTCCCATCACTAATTTGTGGATTTTGAAACATTTCTAACACTGATCCACAAATAGATGGACTCCACCCACCTTCTACTTAAACCAATCAGATACCGGCAACGTGATGCTGACCAATCGCTGCTCGTTCTCGCTCCAACCAATCACGCTTTCCCCTACAATCAGAGCTGGACCAGGCCAGCCATAATGAACCAGTCTCTTCAAAATGGACGGCCAGGACAGTTTAAGACAGGTCAGTGGTGCTCATTACAGCATGGCTCTAATAATGTGGAGCTGTCCTTGCCGTGCTTTTTCAAGAGACTGTATCTCACACACACACACACACACACACACACACACACACACACACACACACACACACACACAGACATATATATATATATATATATATATATATATATATATATATATATATATAGGAAAAATATTTATAGTATTTCACCTAGATGTAAGCTTCTCATTCTAATGTGTGCTCACATTTCTAGGGACTGACTTTAACTGACTTGCTACAGGAGAGATTTTCCCAATATTTCCATTCATATATGTACAGTACATAAATATTGAAGATAAATACTCACAGTAATTCACCTAACTGTATTTTTGTCATTTAAATTGTGTAGCACATCCCCAGAAGCCAGACTGGCCTACTACGATTGAGGTTTATTCATATAAATATACAGTATGCAAATAATTTAGAAAATATTTGCAGTAATTCACCCAACTGTGGTTTTCCCATTTTAAAAGGTGTAGCACATTTGCAAAGGCCAGACAGACTTACTACACTTGAGATTTATTCATATTTCTATTCATGCAAATGTACAGTACACAAATATTGTAGAAAAATATTTACACTAATTTACCCTACTGTAATTTTATGATTTTAAAGGGTGTAGTACATTGGTACTATATTCTTGCTGAAGTCGATGACTTAACATCAAAGTCTTTCTAATTTTCTTTTTTTGCTGGAATTCTATTGACTTCCATATTATGTTTGGTTGTCAATGACAGTTTTTTTCCAGCATTCTTCAGAATATCTTGTTTTATGTTCAACAGAAGGAATTAAGTAAGAATAACATTTTAGGTGAAGTATCTTTTTAAAGTCTTTCATGAATATATTTACTGTACGTAAATCACACAACGATTTATCCAAAAAGAAGAATATATTTTTAATGTTTCTAAATGAGAATTTAGTACATGTACGAATTCTCATTAAAGTGAGCAAATGCTAAATGACAGAAAGAAGTGCACTTGATTTTGAGTCTCTATTCCTCTTGGTTTCAGTCAGTCAGATAAAGCTGCTCTCTACTGCATCCTGCTGGCTGGAGGAAAACTCTCATAGACATCCATCAAATGCAACAAATAAAACCTTTATTATGATGATGATAAGCAGTTAATCTTAGAAGCAGTCTCACATAC